>NMRA01000069.1:508232-762857 GCA_002633005.1 Phoronis australis
GAACGCATACCCGAATGGTGAAACATGGAAAATAATTTCAACTACTACTACCCCTCTTGGGAGAGAGGGTACGGTAAGGGGGGACATCTTTAGACTAGTTACATTCCTGAATAATTTTTCACAATAGGTAATATATATATATATATTTGAATCCTTGTACAAGCTTATTTTGAGACGCTAAAAGGCACTGTAAGAAAGGAAATCAAAAATCGCACGTGATATTGTTGGTAAAAAATTCAGTTGCATTTCACTTGTACAACAACAAGGCACAAAAACGAATGTTTGAATTAACTATGTGTTTGTGCTAATAAGACTTTTTTGAACGAAGCCATTGGGGAATCTCAATGTTACACTGTTAGCACTAGATTATCACACTGGCAGCTTTATAAATAACCATATAATTATGAACTTAATTGACACTAGTGTCCATAGGACAGACACAACATTAAAATCTCCTGAATTTAGAACACAATATGGCCGACTGGTCAAACTTTCTTTTCATATAAATAACACCAAATAAATGTTACACTTTTAAAGATTTACACCATGAGATACCATCAGACAATAATTCTGAGAAAATGTGCGTATTCAAAATATTGTTAGAAGCCTTTTAAAATGAAAAAGACCAACTTTGGCAATTATTTTTGTGAGAAATTGGTGATAGTTTACCATTACAAGAATGCAAACACATTACTATTAAAACATTCCTCATTTCCACTCGTCTTACCCTAGTTCCCCTGAGAAGTAGGTAAAATATTTCATTGTCACTTTTTGCAATTAAAAAATAATTTGTTCCTCAGTTTGCAAATGAATTGTTTTGAGTTACATACATATTTAAGGGTTTGCCGTGTGAGGGAAAACAAAATTGATTCCAATAGATAACTTTTAAAATCATTTTCCAACAGAAATTGAAAAACTTACACAAATGTAAGGCTTAAAATTTTGCTTCATTTAGTTTAATAACTAAGTTTTGTAAAATTCTGTTAAAATGGGGGACTCAGTTTTCAAGTGCTATTACTCTGAAAGATTTGGCAAAAAATAACATTTTACAAGGATAAATACTGTCACTGCACACCATGGCACTGATTGTCAAACATGCGTCGAGAATTATCAGGAATGTTAAAATATCAAACAGAGTACAATAAAAATAACCTCTAATAATATTTTCTAAGCACACCTGCAGCTGTGGTCAAAACCAGGACTAGACTGCACACAACTCACACTCCACTTAATACATAAACGTAGATTGTCTTTTAACTAATTTTGCACCATGACAAAATTGACCTATCGCCAGAAGTTTGAGTCACGGCTTAACTGACCAACCACAATGCAGCATTCTTGACATACCTTTGTTTCCAAGTCGCCATTTTACGCGACAAACAACTTGTTGACGTGTAAAATTTATTGTTTGTTTATCAACATTTTGCGAGGGGGCGGAGCTTGCGATAGGTAAATTGTCACTTTGAAAAAGAGTTAGTGATACGGAAGCCATTTTAAAGTGAAAAAAAATGTTTTATTATCTGGAAGCTGCCACTTAATGTGGTGGCCGCCAGATATTAAGTGGTGGCCGCCAGATATTAAGTGGTGGCCGCCAGATATTAAGTGGTGGCCGCCAGATATTAAGTGGTGGCCGCCAGATATTAAGTGGTGGCTGCCAGATATTAAGTGGTGGCTGCCAGATAATTGTCTGGTTTCCGCCAGCTACTTATCTTTCAGCAGCCAGATAATAAAATATTTTTCTTCACTCAACAATGGTACTATAGGGCTTTCGTATAGCTGGGAACTCACCAACCATGTCTAGCTTTTCTTGTGCATTGTTTTGGAAAATCACAAAAAAGCTCGTACAGTTTACTTTAGTTAGCACTTAACATCTGACTACACGAAAAACCTGAGTTGCCCTCAAAGCCGAGTTTTGACATACGTTCTCAGTTAAAACTGTGCTAGCCATTACTTTGAGCAACATAAGAAAGAGTGGTTCATAAGTACAAACAAAACACAACATCATTTCTTCAACACTGTATCAAGCTAATTCTGCTACAAAATAATAACTACATATTTTGGTCGTTTCACACATTCTTAGACTCTCCTTTAAATTTGCACACTGTTAAGAAATATTGACACTATTCAAAATCGGTTTTTATTGACTCAATAGTCTAATGGTATTTTTGATACTTGCAATTACTGAAGCAATGGAAACAGATCTGTTAAACGTTAGTGTTTTGTGTTAGCCCAACAATGTTATTGACCTGTCTGTATCATGCTTCTGCCTAACTGGACAAACTTACATTTTCAAGTTAAGCTAAGTACATGAAGCGTTATTACATGGGCTCAATACCAGCCACAAAGGTAAATTGAACTGTTGAAGATGTAAGTAATAGTCTGATATAGCGTGCCTGCATTTAGAGAACCAGTTTTCTCCACTGAATAACCTTTATCAACTGGTTCTCAAAATGCAGGCCCCTTATATAAGACTATCGGTTCTTCAACACAACTCCTGTAGTCCGCTTTGCCCAGGACGGATAAATTAACGGTGGTGTTGCTATTGGTATTTTACCGATGTTTTCTTAATTATCGTCGATATATACCAATATTTGAATAGCTACAGGCAGACCAAGTCTGTGTTCAATGTCTTGTGCACTGTAAGTGAGGCATGTAAACACGAAAATACCACGGATACGTTCAAATAAATCAACTTTACATGCAAACAAAACTAACACGATACAAGATCCTGTCAAATGTTGCATGCTTGTTTTCAGAAAGAGAGCCTATTCATAAGAGAATCTGTTGTTCCATTGCGGTTTTGGCTCCAGTGTTGTCTTAGATCTTGTCACACCAGGAGGCGCTGAGCTACCAGACTTTCGGGGACTACCGGCTGAAGGAGACTTGCGATGTTGCTAACAAAAAAACAGAGCTTGGTTACAGAATTGGAAATAACATTGAAAACTTGAAACTACATAGAGGGTAGCAAAGAATTCATCTATCAACCTAATTAACATGATGGTGGTGATGAATGTAAAATAAAATGGATTAAATACAGAAAAAGAGTAAGTTTAAAAAATCTTGCTAATGAGAATGATGATGCTGCCATGTACTTTTATCACAGAATATTGGTTCCATTTCTCGAGCAATAACTCTAGACTTGCTAATGGGGAACATTAAAAAAAACTGTTAGGTTTCAGCTCCAGATGATAGTCATAGTTTCCAAATTAAGGCTAAATCCATACATCAGTCTTTTGTTAAGTATTCCCATGGCATGTGCCACGAATCAAAGATCTACTGAAACGCGTACATTATATTTCTTTGGATGAAAATTGATCCTAAGGTAACATTTCACGAAGACTTCAATTTCAGAAACCAAAAAGTCCACACTATATCAATTTATTTTAGCCATTGTTTTATTACCGTGAAGTCATTGTCAATGGGGTAATTGCTCTGCTCCTCACAAAAGGACCTTAGATTCAAGTTCCTGATGAACAGAATTCTCGATGACAGGGGCTCTTGTAATTGACGGAATTTCTAATGTAAAACCATTCTGACACGGCGGATATATATCCTACTTTTATAATCATATATGATACACCCTCTTGTGTTGAACACAAAGTTCTATTTACAATTTACAACCTTAAGATAGTTTCTCTTTAACTGGCAACAGTCTGACCTTGCGTCAAGTGTCAGCCAATTAAGAAGACAGTAAATGGAACGTCGTATTTTGTGTCCAAAAGGAAATGTGTGGGCCAAATATTCCAAATGACATGTCTATGTATAAAAGGTGCAAAAATGGAATCTGATGCTAAAATAAGTTACCGTATAACCCGGAACTGGATGCTAAGACTCATGACAAAAGAGCTGCACATGCTCAAAGGACGAGACTTACAATTTTGCAACATCAACAAAAACCTATATGAGAAGGAATTAAGTGACAACTAAACAATAATAGCCAGAGGATCTCTGCATAAAAATGCTTAAATCAACAATAATTTATTTCCTTGAATTTCAAGGTCTTGTTAAAGTAATTTTCAAAAGAGTTTGACGAATCGCAATGCCAAAGATTAAGCACATAAAACTGTAGCAGTGAAAAGTGAACTTACCCCAGCTGAGGCTGCAGCCTTTGACGTACTCCTGTTGACTTTATAATCGGCAGACTTGGAAGTTGCATAAATCTGCTTCTTCTTCTCAAGTCTCTGTGACGCCTCTATTGGTGGCAGTGTTGGTTTGCGCCCAGAGCCCAAACGATTTCGTGACGCCTGCACACGCTCATATTCCTCTCGCAATAGTAGCTCCTCCTTAAGTTTCCGATTTATTATCAACGCCTGTTTGAGTAGTTCCTCTTCCTCCTGATCTGTTAAATTAGATGCGCTCAACGCTTCAGCAAGCTGCTCAGGGTCAGAAAAGTCGACAACATTGTCTGCAACTGGTGCTCTAGGGGCTTTCGGTGCCAACTCACAATCCTCTCCACCATCGCCGCCGTTTTCCTTAGGTTTCTGGGCAGCACTCATCTCACAACTTCGCACTAGAGGGATTTTGGGGTACAGAACTACATGGTTTTTAGCTCCTGGAAAAACAAATTATGAATTCAATATGAGTAGAGCACAGTCATGTGTTGAATGCAATGATTCTTGCTACTAGAATTACTAGATCTTGTTTGTCTTAACAGAAGCTTTAGTTTGTAGCAAAATCGTTGCCTTTGTTGTGAACACATGCAGTCGTCCACTGTTTTCTTGTTAAATCAAGGCTTGAAACTTCAAACTCTAATTAGTGAGTCTTAGCAAATGAAGAGCAAACAACAGCTAGAACGAAGTGTGAATTAAACATGTTACTAGTACCACCACATAAAAAATGATGCATTTACCAATTAAGTTGCTCTATCCCAATCTCTCCATGCCCTTCCCAATCATGCTGGCATGAAGGTGCTACCAAGAGGTAATGAACACCTACATGTTCAAGCATTTGATAGCAAATTCTCCAAATCAGGACATTTATGATACATCAAGTCAAAAAAATTCCCAAAATAATGAAATTTTACAATACAGTGAAATTCTGGCTTCCGACTTGAGAACATGGGGTCCGTTTTGCACTATCACACAAAATCACACATTAAAGCATTTCACAAGTATTCTTGAGAGCTTGCTGGTGTATCCTTGCAAACTAGTGGCCATTAAAGTGATATTGGTAGTTGAAGTTGGAATCTTGAATAGAACGGAATTCTTGTCTCCGTTCCACAAGCAAAGATTTTTCATCGCTATTGCTTCACGAGTCCCTTGGGTCTACGGGATGCAGACCTGCTTCTGCTCTTCAACCAGTTGCTAGGTGGCGAGACCTGATCACTTAGAACTGCTGTCGTACAGGTGCTTACGCTGCATCATATGAGGTTCTGTTAGTCACTCACGAGCAGACAATTGCCAATTAGCTGGTTTTATCGTGAGTCGGGTGATCTTGGCAATTACAATTGGCTTAGTCCGCAGAATTGTAGAAATTGCCGAGATCACTCAACCCAGGAATAGCACCAACAACCTCAAATAAAACTGGAAAAAGTGCACACCATTCACCGAGTGGCTAACAGAGGCTCATATGATTCAGCAAATGCACATCTGCAATACTGACAAACAGCATGTCGTGGAAATCGACATTTCGTGAGTCCGCTCAAAAACAGTTCAACCTAGGGACAATTTACGATAAAGGGGAGCAGAAAAGGTTAGTAATCAAAAGCAGAAATAGTCACACAGCCTGATAACATCATGCTTTTTAAGTCTGAATGAAAATACTGCATCTGGTTACATGTGGATACATTTCTAGTCACGTCTCCCTGAATTTGACTTTGTTTGGTGAACTATTTTTGAGCACACTCAGGAAATCACATCAATTTATACATATTGTTTAGAAACTGTCTAGTTCTTTTGCAGTTCTAGGTGAACCAACTCGTCTTGTCACCTGGTAACTGGCTCGTCCACTTCAAGCTTGAATTGCCAGCCACACCACTGAGTGACACAGCCTGGGTCACACTCACACTCACACTCACGACACAGACAGATACAACAATTTGACTTTTCTGAAGACGAAATCCACAAAAATTGAAAAAAAAGGCTTTGAAAACATTTCGAAATTAAGGAAATCCGTAAAAATGTGATTCCAAACCGTACTCAAACATCATGAGGCACTTTATAAACACAAATTCCGCCCTCAAACAGCGGAATGGAAATCGTTTAACACTTCAAGTTGAACAGGAAGTAAACGTTGCTGCGGTTTCGATTTCCTGTCATGCGCAAACCCCGTTTTGGAGTGTGGCGCAAAAATAGTTAAAGGAACAAACGTTGTCGGGACGGTGTTGACTGAACGTCGAAGAAGTTTCAAACTATGGACCATAAATCTGAAAAGAAATCGAGGCATAGATCGCGTTCTAGATCAAGTGAGCGAGATAGACGAAAACACAACAAAAAGAAACACAAAAGAAGGTGAGCTTTCACTCTGGCTTTGTTTGAAAGACAAATTTGGCATTCGCCTAGAGCAGAGCCAGAGGCCCTAGCACAGGCGTCCTCGGCTTCTGATCGTCCCAATATACTATAATACTACAAGGTATGACACTTCGGACTAGAAATTCCACGGGTGCTTCACTTCAGCCGTCCATAGCAAATACAAAACTCACTAAATTTACACAAAACAGAGGTTCAACAAACCATGAGGAATTGTTTTTTCTCCCAATACCATTTCCGGTGTCCTGCTCCACCGAGTTCGCGTAATAGCCGAGATCGCCCTACCTCGGGAATCAAACCAGCGACCCCGATTTAACCAGCGAGTGTGCTAACCATTCAGCTAATAGACAATTTCCCATTAGCGAGTGGCTAACAGAGGCTCGTATATTATTCACCGGAAACACTTTCGCAACAGCTGTCAAAGCTCAAAAATCTTTCCAAAAAGCTCGTCAGGAGCAACTCCTTGGTCTCACGCGCAGGGTACGAAATTATCCGATGAGTTACGGATGAACGGAAGTTGCCGATTCATCATGGAAAGTCACGGCATCGCTAAGTCGGCACTTTCTGTTTTATGCACCCTCTGAGGTTTTTCATAAAAATCATAAAGGTTTCAATTTCCGTTAAAGATTTACGGAACACTTTTTGTAAAAAGTAGTCCTTTCAAGGTTTTTGGGAACAGCGAAATCACGGCATCCTAAAGTTTCATTTGAATCAGATTGCCCACTGCTGAAACTAGATACCCCAAATTTTGTCAATTTTCCAAGGTTATTCAAAACCATAATATTAGTATAACCTCGTATATATCCCTTCACTGCAGGTACTCGTCAGATGATGACTCAGATCACAGTGAGAGTAGTGGTGGCACAGACTACAGGTCCAGAAAAAGGAAAAAGACGAAACACTCTTCACCTGTCAGGCGGAGTCGATCACGGTTTGTTTCTGCCTGAGTTTTGAAGCATGACGATGATGCTCTAAGTAGTTTTAAAGGAGACATTCACAACTGATCAATTCCTTTTGCTATATCATGTCCAGTGTTCTCTACCACAGAAAAAATAAAACTTGATTGGAACTGCAAAAATTCTTGTACATGTTTGAAAGTCCATTTCCATAGTGTGGAGACTATGCGTGTTTTAAGTATTGCAATATTAGCATGGAACTTGTACCCAAACTCAAATGCCCGAATTTGCTTAAGAAACGACCACTCTTCCAAAATACAAACTTGTTGCATAGGTTTTCAAACTCGGTGCAAGTAAGTCAAGCTTGTTACTTGTAAAATTCAAACTCGAAGCAGTGACGAGTCAAAACAGGCTGGGGAGAATATCATCTGGGCTTTTCTCTTATTTTTCGAGCTATTGATTACTCAATGTAGCTTGTACTTGGATCAAATCATACATCGACTTAACAGTATTGCAGAGAACAGTGAGTTAATCTTGTTTTTATGGAACAGTCGTCATAGAAAAGTCTTCATGATTTCAGTGTTGATCCTGTTTCTCAATCTGTTGTTGGTTGGATGTTTTCATGGAAGTATAAAATTTGCAAAGTAACACCTGCTGTACATTGCGGTTAGTAGTGAGATATTTTTAAATGCTCAAATGATCTTTGTGTTTCATACAGAAACTTTACATTTTGTCCAGTGAACAGATGGTCAGACAAAAAATGGTGAAATCTAATCACAAATGTTGTTTTGTTTGTCAAGTGACCTTTTTACCTGATCCAAATGCCACTTTACAGTGCATGTTCGCAAACATTTACATTTCAGGTCAAAGGACAGACGTCGAGGTCAAAGGTCAAAATCCAGGTCAGACTCAAGGGAGGCTGAGATGCCGACTAGTGTTTCCAAAAAAATTCAGGAAATTGAAAAACTGAAGGAAGAAAGAAGAAAGCAGAAAGAACATCAAAAAGCTACGGAATCGGTGGAAGAAAAGAGATTAAGAAGATTGGCTAAAAAGGTAAAGGGCGGGACTTAGTCTGCCTGGGTGGGGGTCTTGTTGCTGTGGCTTCCTTCTCGGTTGCTGTGGTAAAAGTTCTTCAGTTTGGGGCACTGTATCAGGGCTTGGAATTTTCCGTGGAAACGCGGATTTCCGCTTTTTTCAAATGTTCTTTTCGCGTATTTTATTATATTTCCGCGTAAAAAAAATCGGATTTGATATAAAATTTCTGCGGCAAATGTCTTTCATACCGCCGTGTTGCCGACGACTTTCACCTCGAAAAGCGAAAGTTGCTCTTTATGTTTCGGAGGAACGTAAATTGTCAACATTGCCGGGGCATCTGGGATAGCATGGTGGATTTCCTCAATGGCGGCATGGCGGCTCGTGTGATTGTAATCCGCGGTGACAAATACTACGACTCTGTAGCCAAAAAATGTTGGGAGGGGGGAGTGACGAGCTAAGACAGACGCAGACGCACGCTTCCGGAGGTGGTACCTTTTTTTTTTTTTTTTTTAGTCCTCTTGATTTTGGTCGGCAAAAAGTCCACACCGACTTTTTCAAGGCTGGCTGCGCGCATGTTTCGGGCCGTAAAAATTTCCGCGTTTTCCACCATTGGTCATTCCAAGCCCTGCTGTATGGCGGATAGGTGAAATTTATTTTTGTCCAGTTTCTGAGCAAAAGTAACTATTCAGAAAGAATTACAGCTTTTAGTATAGTTTGTATGGTGTTAACCAACATTTGTTAATATTTTGAGCATTTGCCGTAAGTCTCTCATTAATAGAAATGTGGCATTGTTAGCAATTATTTTTGTCCCAAATTGAAGAATTTTGACTGTAATTTCATTAAACTGCATTAAAGGAACATTCCAATTTGCAAACCAACAACACACAAACTTTTCTATAAAACCATGATTATTCAGAGAAAATTATTCTATTCCTCAAACAGAACATCGGTAAGTAAAAGGTGTGTCAACACACCTTGGCACTGTTGGCCAACCTTTGCATGGACACTTCATATCATATATAGGTGCCTCTTAATTTGTGACCACGCAAACACTCACTGAGACCTTTTTTATGATGCATTTTTATTAAAAGCCCTCGTGCTTCTGAGAGTTCTGTCAAGCTTAATTTTGAGGTAGCAGAAATGTAAATGTGAGCCTTTTTTGAATGGTGATCTGTGTTTGCTATCAGAAATCACCTGGCAATTGTACTTCATAATGCGTCTCACTATTGTGTAGTAGGAATAGCATTCTTGCCTGTTGATACATGTTGTGTGATGCACCTTAGGTTTGCTGCTGCTTTTGTGGTTACTGAATCAGAATCTGGATGGCAATGCCATTTAGTATCAAGTATGTTCTATGGTTACTCAATTAGAATTGGGACAGCAGTGCTACTTATTTTTTTAGGAAGCCAAAGGTCGTAAGCGAAAAGAACAGATGGGATGGGACGAAGAATATATGGTAAAGTAATGATTATAATGTGACAGATATGTGTATGTTTCCATATATCATGGGTGCATAGAGCAGTTGTTTAGAAAGAGGTCAACAGTAATGCTACATGTGGACTTGGGATTTGTACTGTTCTCAAGAAAATGTTATGATTTACTATCAAGCATTCATTGAAATTAGTTAACAACTGTACCAAATAGGTGGAGGTTTACTATAATAATTCTTTTTGTTCCTGAAAATACAAAATTGCCTATCATTTATGTCAACTAGGCAAAAACCTGCTATGTGATGGTCACGGTTGCCACTAAATGTTGGAATGCGCATGGTTGGCCTATCGGACAATCCGCCTCTCAGTTTTTACAGTAACCTAAATCTTGTCAATGACAAATTAGGCGGTGCATTGGTAAAAATTCTCGCTTCATTTTTTTCTTTCACATTTTGCTATCACAAAATTGTAGAGTTTGTGATCGACAGTCAAAATTGACTTTCTTCCAGGGCTACTCAAATGCTGACAACCCATTTGGAGATGAGCACTTAATGGATAACTTTGTGTGGACAAAAAAGTTTGAAAAGGAAGGTCGAAAAGTCGACGAGCACATCCATTTACAGAAGGAGAAAATGTTGGAGAATAAGGTAATACAGAGAGCGGGGCCTTACATGAATGATGGAGACTGGATTATAAAGTGTGTGGGGTTTATGTGACAGAAATGACAAACACTACAGTTCAAGCCAAAACTAATTTCATAAAATGACTGGGAATTCTCTATCACGGCAGCTGAGCGCAAGCGGAATTCACCATCAGAGCGAAGCCGTACTTTGTCTGTTTACCTTTGCCATGTACTGTAGATTATCCAAGGGATGAGATACAACACCAATGTTTAGGAACCTTGTATCACATGTTATATTGTGCAAGTAATTAGGTTACAGTTGATCAATACTTAAATTCAGTTGAGCTATTTTAGATTGAGGATTTCGAAAACTACCCACCGTCATGTGACAGGGACTTGTTACAAAATTTTCTGTTAATAAGTCCCATTTATGTTTTCAGCGTGAGTTAGAGAAGGTGAAGCGTCGACGGATAGAGAGAGAACGAGAGTACGAAGAAAGGGAGAAAGAAAGGGTGAGAACGCCTGTCATCTGATTACATTGCTTGTACCCCATTTGTATCCTCACATTTGTACTATTGATAAGTCCTCCCTTGAAGTTGCTGACCCGAGTTTGGCGAAAATGATGGCTGAAATTCAAATTAAAATGAGGTTCTCGTATTTTATGCCTCAAATCAAATCATTGCCTGTGATCCATGTACAAAAAATCCCCCAAGTTGCGTGTCGTTGAATTCTCTAACAATAATTGCAAAAACAAGCAATCGGTGTTTCTGCAAATGTCATATCCTCGATTATCGTTGGAGAACGAAAAGACATGCTAGTTTGGGAATTTATGTACTGGGATCATAGGTCTTGATTATTTGATGTATAACATTGAAAAAATGGTTTAAGGTTTTATAGACTGTGTACTTAACCAAATATCTACTTTCTGGGTCTGTTTATTTATTGTATTAACTACTTCATAACATACATTCAAAAAACCCAGTAGATTAATTTAACTTAATAAAAGTGTCACATTTCACCCCATGGATGGGTGGGCACAGGTTGTCACTGACTGGTGCTAATAGCTTTCGGTGCAATGGTAGACTGAAAACTGGTTCGAGTTAATCACATTATTATCCTCGACCATATATTTACATGTCTGCTCAAACAAAACATCCAATGTGATGTCTGTTCCATGCTCCAGCCAGTCCTGCGAAGCCTTGACTTGTGAATCAGTAAATTTTGAAACTTTCATATAAATCCGATCACGTCATTCTGAAACATGATTTTCCGAAGTTGGCCAAATTTGGACATTTTTAGGTCCTACATAAGCTTAAATACATACTGAACGAACTTTCAGAGGTTGACAAGTATGCAACTGACTTTAAGCTAAGACTAAGCAAGTTTTAAGTAGTTAAACATGTCAAAAACGCTGCCTATTAGCTCTTACTAGATGACAGAATCGTGGAAAAACAGAAACATTTACTTACAAAACAACACTCACCATTGAAACATATGTGTTCCAATGTAGTAGTCGTGCTAGTTGTGTACCCCAGGATGTGTACTCCAAGTATGTCTTTAAATTGAAAATGCGTGATGTCAAATGCCTCTAATGCCACTTTTCTTTTCAGGAAATGGAGCAGCGAGAAAAAGAGTCTGAATATTACAAAGCCTGGGAAAAACAGGAAGATAAGGTAGTGGTTGTTTGTGGTGCGGTCTTTACAGCTGAGTTTGTAAATCACATGATCTATGCTCATTCATTATAATGATTGATCTAAGATTTGTTCGTTTTGATCGTAGGCCTTGTGTGTACAAGGATAATCAGCAGAAGGCACTGCGATCGAGCCCTTGAAATGATTGAAATGTTTTCAGATTTGAAACTCTGCGTAGCTAACAAAGCCTGGCGACGCGTAATTTATCTTGTTACGAAAATAGGTTAAGTAAAATCTCTCCGATTTTGGACAAAAATAATTGCCAAAATTGACCTTTTTAATTTTTCAAAGATTTCTAACATTGTTGTTTATGCGCATGAATTTTCAGAATACTGTCTTGTGTTTGCTGTGGTACAGAGTTTGAATGTGGAAAAATGTCCATTTGGTGCTACCGTATCTTTTATGAAAAAATGAAATGTCACTTGTCTGCCATATTGTGTCCTATGTTACCATACTCATCAAAAAGAATTGGTAGGAGAAAAATCCATTTCCTGTTGTAATGGTCCGTGACTCTTTTTAATTGGTCATGATCCGTAGCGACGGGTCATGACACGTTGTGATTTGCTGTGACTTGTCGTGATGGGTCACGACCCATCATTTCAGCTTCCCTGACTATAAAGTCCACTCGCAGTCAGTTGTCATGACAGAAGTTTCGTGTCAGTTTGTCAGATTAGTTTTGGGATGTACTTCTGTTTTGCTCATTTCTGTGGTAAAAATGGTGACAATGAGGTTATATTCCAAATTGTGATCAATGATGTTCATGGCAGGTTTGATATGTGATGTGTAGATGTTGTGATAACTTTAAAGCTGGGTTAAGCCTTGTTTAGCTGGCTAACAACAAAAGTCAAATTAGGCCATTTACTCATAAAATCAGTCTCGCAATATTCCACACTGTGATAGGATTCTATTTCCATTGCCAACTCGAGTCACATGCAATGTGTACACGCAACATTTTCAAGTACATTACGTACTTCATGTTTTATTTTTGAATTTGTAATTTTAGATCGACCAACCCCAATAATCTAAAACATTTTCTTGATTTACTGGAATATTATGAGGCTGATTTTGTTACAATAACAGGCCTAGATCGTATTTCTGGCCAGCTAAATTTGCTGTCACATCTAGGTTAAATCGTTTTCAAAATAATCTCCTTCTATAGTTGAAGTTACAATTCCTTTAGCCTTCTAGATCTGGGTTATTAGGTGATGGTTTTGATGTACATTTGTCTGGCCTTAACTTTGACCTATTTCAAAATAATCTCCTTCTATAGTTGAAGTTACAATTCCTTTAGCCTTCTAGACAGATCTGGGTAATTAGGTGATGGTTTCGATGTACATTTGTCTGGCCTTAACTTTGACCTATTTCTCTTTCAGTTTCATCTGCAGCAAGCTAAACTGCGCTCAAAAATTAGAATTGATGATGGTAGAGGTATGATACAACCATGTTTTCTCTGTTCTAAGACTTTTGGGGTGCCCATGCATACATTAATATAATGTTATGCATTTATTGACTTTCCCGAGGTCATTATCTTGGTTTTCAGACCCCAAAAATGTAATAATCTTCTCAAGTCCGCCACAGTCATCACGTTTTTGGTGTCTGAAAAACAGCATATTGACCTAGTTTGAATGTCAGTAATTGTCTTATTGTATGATTACGTCCTAAGTAATTCATGGAAGGAGGCTATGTTTGGACTTTTGATTGTATGTTTATCACTCATGCAATCAGTCAGCTACCAATTTTTATTCAAATAACTTTTTTGGAGAGATTTTTTTAAAAATGTCCAGGAGATGCTCGGAATGGAGAAAAAGACAGTTGATTATATTTTGGGAAAGCTATTATCTTTTCGAGTCATCAAACCGTCCTCTTAAGGTTATGCGTACTCTTATTTCAAAAAAAAATACCTTAAAAATTGGCGCTGACTATAGAAAATCCCAGACATGGTTTTCGTGCATTTTTATCAAAGTCTTAATACAGATAATTTGGTGAATGCTAGGGAAAGGACTTTTTTCCCTGTCAGTGTACCTTTCAAAAGTGACATTTTTGCCAAAAACGCAAAGTCATGTGACCTCAAGAATGGCATAGTTTTGTGAATGACATGAATTAGATTTGTCTCGATTCGATTTTAATTAAAGGTATCCATGACCTTAAATGCAAAGCAATCATTTGATTATATCAATTCGACCAAAAGCTGCTTGTCATTTCGCTCACTCTGAGTGCACGTTCTAAAATCTACACAAATGACATGTATTAAAAGTCAGTGAATACTTTGGCCTTTGAAAACGCTCCTTTTGTACAATATGGTGATGGTGGGTACTGCGATGCCTTGATGCAGATGTGCATTTTACCTTGTGGTTTATCTTCTTTGCTTATGCGTTCCTTCCTGTATTTTTGGAGTTCATGGAAAAATTTTCATGAAATTTGGCTCATAGGTTTCCATTAGCAAGATGGCGAGACCATCTCATTTTTGGCCGGATTCAAAATATTCTGCGCTTCCTAGTGGTCGTTTTTATCATACTATTAGAAGCATACCATTTGTGGTACAGTTGTGGGTGCATGTCACTGCTTTGTGTTTCTCTTGATGTAATGTCTTTAAAAAAAATTATTTAACTGTTTCCTCTGTAGCTTAAGTCTTTCAAATTAGTAAATACTGTAGTCTTTGTCACAAGTTGGATCATAAAATTATTCTATTTAATCTGTAAAATAGTTTTTATTTGTAGTGATAAGTCTTGATGTCGGTGTGTCTGTGAGTGCAACTCTGTGCGTATTTGCTTTTCAGCCAAACCCATCGATCTTTTAGCCAAGTACATCAGCGACGAAATGGAAGACGATTTGACGGTTGAGATGCATGAACCCTACACCTACCTCAATGTATGTAAGCCAATCATATTTTGTTTTTTAAACTGGTTGATTCCAGAATTTTGAACAACGTGACATTTACTTTCTGTTTCCCAACATTTCAGTGTCATGATTTTTCTTCGCCCTAATATAAATAACATGCAAAGTCGAGAGTTTGTCAATATCTCCGCGTGATTTCTTTAATTGTGCCGAATTACTCATCAGGTAACATGGTCATCATGCCAAATTGTCATGTTCTGACCTTAATTTAGTCGGCAACAAATATTGGCTGCGTTGTGTTGTGTTCCAGGCTGTTACATTTGCAAGTATTGTTGACCAAACAAGCTTTAGTAGTGATAAGAACTGTAAAAATCTTGCTGTTAGAACATGAGGTGTTGTTCTTTGAAACGCACGTTGAATGCTGACGGTTGTTTCCAGGGCTTGACGATTGAAGATCTGGAGGACCTGCTTGAAGACATCAAAGTCTACACGGAGTTGGAGGAGGGACAGAATATGGAGTTTTGGAAGGACATGATTATTGTAACTGAGGACGAGTTGGCCAAGTTGAGGAGGATCGATCCAAGTTCTAAAGGTAAGGGGCGGTAAATACTGGGGACGGCTGATCAAAGATTTTAAAGGAAAAAGCAACTCTTTCTGATGTTTTTTTTTAAGTATATAGATCCCTGTTATCTTGGAAAGATATTTTGCCTTTTTTCTGTTTCAATTATTGTTCCCTCAGCATTAATTAACCACCATGGAACAATAGAAAATTACACAAATGACCCAGCATAAGACGTGTGTCTTGATTCTGTATTCACTTTCTTTGAGCAAACGCAAATGCGCAACACAGATTGTGTTCAGCTCCAAGTGGGACATCGTGTTTGCGCAATGAAAGTGAATGTGGAACCTTTTGCTGGGTCATGCACATTACATTCTGCTGTTCCATGGAGAGTAAATATTCAACAACACGCGACGCAGAATTAGTGTCAAAAGGTGGATATCATCAAATATTGAAACCGGTTTGATTGTGTGTGTTAGATATGTGGAACGCTTTTCGTTTTTGAAAACTGGTGGCATACTCCTGAGACAACCTGTAATCTTGGTTGCGTAGCTGTGAGGATATTTTTGCAATAATGAGAATGGTTTTAACGCTATTAGATCCCAATTTTGGAGTTTTAGTAGATTTTAAAATAAGCTGAGTAGATTTAGCAAAATTTTGACAGACTGTGCCAAACTTTTCACTCTTTATGCCAGCATTGTTTTACAATAAGACGAAACTTTTACCAAATGTGATGTAGATATGTGTAGTTGTAGTGTAGTCTTAATTAAACTTACGTAACACCTTGTGGAAAAGTGTGAATATTGGGCTAAATATGTACAAAACTATAGATTCTGTAAAAGACAAGTTTAAGTGTTTATTTTCTGAAAGTAGCAGGCTTGTTGAATTTGATTTTTACCTTTTATGAATCTGACATAAATCGGATCACATGACCATGTCCTTTTAGAAAAAATTAGCAAAAAGGAAGGTTTATTGATATTAGAATACGGTATCAATAAGATGACCAAATTTGGTTAATATAAATGTTCAAAATGTAATCTCAGAAACTGTTGCTGTTTTCTAAATTATCATTTCCTTTTGGTTTTATACAACTTTTAATTTTTTTGATGAAAACAATAATAGTCCAGAATCTAATCTCCCATTTCTGATGTATAATGTTCCAAAGTTGGCCAAATTGGGACATTGTCCTAGGGTCCTTAAGATAACTGTTTACTTTTCTTATTAAGCTTCGCATTTTTTGAAATATCATTACTTACTTTCAAGGCTCGAAGCCATCATATCATATTTTAGACGACCACAAAAATGTGTTGTGTGACCAAAATCATGATCAGTCCATTGTAATCAGGTGACCATTTTTCTAGAAAATTCTGGTTTTTCACGCCAATCACAGTTACTTCCACAGACATCAAAATTTGGCGCAAGACTGACAAATTCTGTTTCTGCGTTGTATTTTGGGATTTTCTGTCATTGCCATTCCGCTCAAGTCGTTGCCTATGAAATGACTTCAAACTTTTTACGAAATGTTAGGAGTGAGGAAGTGCTATAATACTCTAATTTCTGTGCTGTGTTATTGTATGGTGATTGTCCAACTATTTTTGTTACATGCAATATGGCAGACAACGTAGACAGCCTTAAAAAGTGTACAAATGATAATTCACTGCTAACTTCACTTTGAGATTACATGAGATGCGTTTGCAGATCAATGAGTCATTGGTGTGTGGATTCTGATAAAATGTAAGGACGTGTTTTTGTCACTCTTGTGTTTTTGCTTTTATGTCCACTCACATTGCTTTGTCTCTGGTTGTCATAGTTAACATTCGTGGTCCTTATACTCTCCACTTATTTTTGTAGTGTGCAATATGGCAGACGGTGTGGACAGCCTTAAAAAGTATATAAATGACAATTTTGGCTTACTTCCTGTTGTCTTTATGCAAAATAATCGGAGAATTGCCTTATCTCCCCACAGACTACCGGTCAGACCGCCGCGAGACCATCAACCAATCAGTGGGCACTGAGGTGGCGTCTATCTTCCGCGGCAAGACGACTAATCAGCTGGAACTGCTTCAGGAACAGATTCGGCGTAAGCTACGTGGGGGCGAGGGTGTTGACGTCGGGTACTGGGAGTCGCTGTTACAGCAGTTGAAGGCCCACATGGCACGGTCACGGCTGAGGGAGAGACACCAGGGTCAACTGAGGAGGAAGTTGTTCAGACTGAAACAGGAGGTGGGTGTGGCATGGGGGTTAAGCACTTTGAGTTTAAGGGTCATGACCTCAGGGTCATGTCATGATCTTTGACACATTGTTGGTCATGGCTGCGGGAGACACCATGAACGACAAGGGAGGAAACTGTAGCAGGCCATTGTTGATGAACATTTCTATGTCTGTGAATACTTCTCTCTTTTTGCTTTGTGCCTTGTTGAGTCAACTGCGTACTAAACTGGTTTGTTTATTTGTTGTGCTAATCATAAACAAGCTTGATGAATTCTTTACTGTTTACAGCAAGGTATTGAAAGCCAGCCATTGTTTCCGATCGTGAAGGAGGAACCTGACGATAATTCTGAATCTGCCCCTGCAGACAGTGTTCCTGAATCCACTCCGATAGCTGTCTCGGATGAGGTACCAGGCACGAGTCAGGACGCACAGCCCAGCACTAGCCTAGAAGCACCAAACGACCCAGAAAATGAAGTTGCTGAACCAGGTCAAGGTCAAGGTCAAGTTAAAGAAGAGGACAAAGAGGAAGAGGAGGAAGAAGAAGAGTAAGTACTGGAGGCCATGTTGAAAAATGCAGAAGATTATACAGTGTAAAGTTGGCATTCATAATCTTTTTTGGACAATAAGACATGAATTTTAACTTTTGCAACTTTTTCTAGAAAACCAGCTGTAGTTCAGTCGAGGTTTCTTACCCAGTGTTTTAGACAAGCTTTTGCAAGTTAGTCTTCTTATAGCTTGTCATTAAAAATTTGAATTGATGTCAAAAATGATGAAAGCCAGGCACCCCATTTACTCCACCTCTCGCACTACTTTCCACGAGAGCCTTCATCCCATTCACACTTTATTTACTCCATGTCACGCACAATAAGGCAAGAGACTATTCAGTAGTGCAATTGGACTATACTGTTCTTCTGGCTTTGCTGTAGCTCATTTTCACTGTGAAATCTTTTGCCATCGAATTACTTCATGGTGCAACTCCCCATTTACTAAATATTAAATAAACATCTATTTGTTAATTTGTAGTATTTGTATTTGGCCACCTCAAAAGAACAAGTTAATAACTTGTGATAATCAACGTTAAATTTACATTTGAACAATAATTTCCTTAATTTTTCGAAGATGCGATGTTCAAGAAATCATTTCTTTCCCTGATGTTGTCTTCCTTGTTGGTCATGCCGTCTGCTTCAGACTTAAAATGTCGTCTGCTGCTCTCTTGACACAGTGTTGGTAGTGTGACGGAGTGCACGTGCACCGAGCTCCGTTTTCATTCTCCCAAGTGTCCTTCCATTTCTTTCCCCGTGGACAACTTTTGAGCCAGGGACATGCCATCAAGGTGCATGCCATACCGTATTCATCTTCTGCAAAGTTACAAACAGACAGCAGTTAAAGTTTGTTTCTTGTCTTTAGTTGTGTGTTATGTTACTCAGTTTGAAGGAATAAATCTCGTAGTAGAGAAAAAGAGTGCGTGCCACTGAATTCATTGGTGAATTAATTTTCGCAACAACTTAAATAACTGCAAAAGGGTGGAATCGTTATAAATTGGTGTCTTTGCCAACACAGTCTTTTACAAAAGTTCCTCCATGGAAGATTGAAACTCTACAAAAAGTTAATTTTTGAAAGCAGAATTTAAAGATATGTTTTTAGTGTCATTCATATCTCTTAAACTTTTGGTGCAAAAGATATAATCATATTTGACAACGTTGTTTCAAGCTTAATGGGTTAAAAATTCACGAACTTTAAAATTAGTGCGAAAGTAAATAACGACATATCAATCCAACGTTTCGGTTTATTACTCTAAACCATTCTCAAGGAATCAGTTCACAGACTCTGATTCGTGCTTCTGTTCTGGCCTAAATCAAAAGTGATCAATCGTCTACTGCAGCAATATAGCCATTCTACCTTAAAAAATCAACTGAATCCCTACGGAAAGTTTAGGTTTTTGGAATTAATCCCAATGCAAAAGGATGGCGTTTCTTAAACTTTTTGAGGCAGTTGCAACCGGCCACTGGGGTCTGTTATGTGAAAAGTGTCTTAGGGCTGTTCCAGTAAAATCTGTATGGGAGGGGAGGGAAGGCACTTTTTTTCGCACCCACCACCCATATTTTTCATTTATATCTTCAGCCCACCACCTGTAATATTTTATAAGTTTGAAATGCAACCTCCCGTAATTTTTTTGTTCTTGCGGTTGTCTGCACAGGTACTTGAGTTTATCTGTTCCTCGATCACCACTGACGTCATTCATTACTTAGAAAATATAATTATGTTTCTTATATATGGTTATTAGCCATTGAGAAATTCGAGCGCCTGTGGTTGACTGTGGTTATGCGCATGCCGATGGGAAGGTTGGAGGGAGTGAAAATGTCAGAGCTTTTTGGAAGTTACGTTTTTATTTTGTTGATTCTTTGCGAATTGTTTATAAAACTTACTGAAATTACCCACCATCAAACATTTATGGCACAATGAAACAACAACGACCTGTAAATTTTTGTACGACCACCAGCCATTTTGAATTTAAATCACACACAACCACCCATAAATTTTTATTTCAATTGCCTTCCCCCCTTCCATACGGATTTTGCTGGAACAGCCCTTAAGAATAATACAGAAATTTGGTCTTACCCTCCCCCTTCCCAATTGCCAAATGAAGGTGTAGTGATGGAGTTATTAGCGCATAACTGTGTGGAAATATTTGATACAATAATTTTTGTCAACATGTAACAACTTTGAGTATATTCTCAGACAATTTATTCATTTGCTGAAGTGAGTTTTAACTAAAAATAGTTACACGGAGCATAAGACTAAATTTTTGTCTTACGTTTTTTGAGACACAAAAGTCACTTTTTGCGAAACATACCCCTGGTGCTGCTGAGTTCAAATTGTTGAAACATGATTAGCAGAAGTTTCAACTTACCTGGACATGAACACCAGTTACATCCATCATAAATTGATAGATCCCCTTCTTCGCATACAGCTTTCACATTTGGCATGGTTCTTGCCAATGCAACAGCCATGACACCCAACAGAACTGATAAGTTAAGTGCCGTCTTCATTGTAATAAACGTTATCTGCAAACCGTAGATGTGTTCCACACAGCTGGTTTTTAGATCAGTGTGCTAAGTGCGTTTGTTTGATTTTCATCATAGGGAAGTTTGTGATTGGTTGTTTTGGATGAGAATAATATTTGCAAGGGTAGATAGAGATATCAGAAAGTGGTTGGGACTAATACCCGTTCCTCTTTAAATTTGTGAACAATAGCCAGATAGAGGTCTGTCTAAACTTTTCTATCTTCCTTTGAAACCATCTTGTTTTCTCTTTAAGTAAATGAAAAATAATTTCCCATTTGAATTTTCCATCAGTTGTTATACACATTTTATTTTTACCGTAAAACTTCACTTATTGTGGACAGAATAATAGCCAAGATTGTTCTTTTCATTCTCAAAGATTTCTTAGTTATGAATGCCCAAAATTTCAAAGTATTGTGTGGTGGCAGACATAACATGTCTGCTCACAAATGTTCATTTGACAGGTCGGCATGTCGTAGCCGACCTGTCGCCCACTGGCCATCTAGTCAAATCCAACCAGACACGTGATGGTCTGCTAGGAGTTGTTAACTCGGTACCTACTGTGGTCGGGACTTTGATGGGAAGTCTGGTTGTCTAGCTGTGAGGATTACAATTGATGGGTGGGCAGGATTTCCGTCAAGGCAATTATTGCAAGTGAGCATTATTTCACCGTTATGTAATATGCCAAAAAACTTCACGAATCTAAAATGTGAAAAACGAGCTTTGTTGCTAATCTCAATTTCATCATTCAATTTAAGCAATGTGCATACAACTCTGTAAACTTTTTGAAAATGCGTTGTGTTTCCTGTTTTGTTGGCGTATTGGTCTGGATGGAAAACTGTTGACAGGAACTGATGTCAAAAATGGTGAAAGCCAGGTACCACATTTACTCCAGATCTTGTACTACTTTTCATGAGAGCCATCATCACATTTTTAATCACACCGTGGCACGTACAATAGGACAATAGAACAATCAGTAGTGTAATGACCATAATTTTTTAACCATCAGACTATACTGTTCTGGCTTTGTTGTAGCTCATTTTCACCATGAAATCTTTTGCCATTGAATTACTTCATGGTACAACTCCCCATTTACTAAATAAATAAACATCAATTTGTTAATTTGTACTACTTGTATTTGGCCACCTCAAAAAACAAGTTAATAAGTTGTGTTAATCAACCTTAAATTTACATTTGAACAATAATTTCCTTAATTTTTCGAAGATATTCAAAAAATCATTTCTTTCCCCATTGTTGTCTTCCTTGTTCGTCATGTCGTCTGCTTCAGACTTAAAATGTCGTCTGCTGCTTCTAGACACAGTGTTGGTAGAGTGACGGAGTGCACGTGCATCGAGCTCCATTCTCATTCTCCCAGGTGTCCTTCCATTTCTTTCCCCGTGGACAACTTTTGAGCCAGGCACATGCCATCAAGGTGCACATCATACCGTATTCATCTTCTGCAAAGTTACAAACAGCAGATAGAGTTTGTTTCTTGTCTGTAGTAGTGTGTTATGTTACTCGATTTGAAGAAATGAATTCTGAGAGAAAAAGAGTATGCGAAGCTAAGTAAGTAAATTACTTTTTACAACAACTTTCACTTCAAAAGGATTGAACGGTTGTAAATTGGTGTCTTTACCAACAAAGTCTTTTACAAAAAGTTCCACCATGGAAGATCGAAACTACAAAATGTAACAGTTCTTTTTTGAAATCAGAATTTTAAGAAGGGTTTTTAGTGTTGTTCATATCTGTTAAAGTTTCGGTGCAAAAGATATAATCACATTTGACAACATTGTCGCAAAGTCAATGGGTTAAAAGTTCAACTGAATCCCTGCAGAAAGTTTACTTTTGGAATTAACCCCTGCAAAATTATGGTGTTTCTGAAACAGAACTCTGTGAAATGGTCGGTTTTTCACTGAAGCTTCCTGCAAATGGCCCCTTTTACATGTCCACTCTCTAATTGGTTGGGTATCCTACCTAACCAGCAGCTGTCCCTATAAAAATATCATTGAATACCAGTAGTGAATGAACAGTTATTAAAATATGGACATGCCAAATATCGAGTAGTTTAATGATTAATTAAGTATTTCTTTCTACGAATGGCATATTCCTTTGTCAGTCTGGAGTACTGTATTTTTCATGGAAGTTAAAATTTAGAATTTAATATAATTAGGTTAACATAATTTGTTCCTTGGTTTGTTGTGTTCAATACGTTGTTTATTTGCCCGTGCTGTGTTGCATCAAACAGTCCCAGATGGGAACTTGACTAAGTTCCCTAAAATATCTTCATATTTGTGAGCTTGCGAAAGCACTGATTGTCCTTTCTTATGCTGTTTGAGTTTCATTACTGAGCCAAATTTTTGTTTTGATACAAATTGAGAGTAAACTCTTCGTTGAATTCTCAATATTAATGAACATTAAGTAAAAATCTCTTCATTCTCGCCATCCCTAAGGACCAAGTCCCCATCCCTAAGGACCAAGTCCCCATCCCTAAGAACCAAGTCCCCATCCCTAAGGACCAAGTCCCCATCCCTAAGGACCAAGTCCCCAATTATTTTGATTAAATTAATGGCCTAGTTTTTAGTTATATTATTAGAAAATGTCATCAGTCAAAGAAGGACTGGTAATGAAAAATAATTTGATAGAAAAGTATTACACCTGTGAGTAAAGAACAAAACCAATATGCAAAAGATTTAGGGAACTTAGTTGAGTCTCTATTTGGGACTGTAGCAACTGGCCACTGGGGTCTGTTTCATGAAAAGTGACTTGCGAATAAGATAGAAACTTAGCCTTACGCTCCCACTTAGCAATTACCAAATGAAGGTGTAGTGATAGAGTTATTAACACGTAACTGTTTGGAAAATTATAATATTTAATACAATAATTTTGTCAACATGTAACAACTATGAGTATATTCTCAGAAATGTTATTCATTTGCTGAAATTAGTTTTTAATTACTTTTCAAAAATAGTTATGTGGAACGTAAGACTAAATTATTTTGTCTTTCGTTTTTCAAGGCTTAAAATTCTCTTCTCATGAAACAGACCCCCGGTGCTTCCGAGTTCAAATTGTTGAAACATGATTAGTAGAAGTTTCAACTTACCTGGACATGAACACCAGTTACATCCATCATAAATTGATAGATCTCCTTCTTCGCATACAGCTTTCACCTTTGGCATGGTTCTTGCCAATGCAGCAGCCATGACACCCAACAGAACTGATAAGTTAAGTGCCGTCTTCATTGTAACAAACGTCGTCTGCAAACTGTAGATGTGTTCCACACAGATGGTTTTTATGTCAGTGTGCTAAGTGGATTTGTTTTATTTTCTTCTCAATACATGTAGGTTCGTGATTGGTTATTTTGGTGGAGAGTAATATTTTCCAGGGTAGAGTGAGATATTAAAAAGTAGTTGGGGCTAATATCTGTTCCTCTTTAAATTCGTGAACAATTGCCATGTAGGTTTTACTGCAAATAGAATTCCGTCTAAACTTTTCTAAGTTATGAATGCCCAAAATTTCTAAATGTTGTGTGGCTGCAGCTGTAGCATGTCTGCTCACAAATTTTCAATCAACAGGTCGGCAACGACTTGCCGACTTGTTGCCCACCAGCCATCTAGCCAAATCCAACCAGACATGTACTATTAGTATTTAGTCATCTCAAAAGAACAAGTTACTTGTGATGAACAATGTTAAATTTACATTTGAGCACAATCATTTCCTTCATTTTTTGAAGATACGATATTCAAAAAGTAATTTCTGTCCCCGATGTTGTCTTCCTTGTTCATCATGTCATCTGCTTCAGACTTAAAATGTCGTCTGCTCCTCTCTAGACACAGTGTTGGTAGAATGATGGAGTACACGTGCACTGGGCTCCATTCTCATTCTCCCAGGTGTCCCTCCATTTCTTTCCCCGTGGACAAGTTTTGAGCCAGGGACAAGCCATCAAGGTGCATGCCATACCGTTTTGATCTGGTCCTGCAACGTCAATCAGCCAAAGTTACAACCAGGCAGCAGTTTGATGATCCTTGTCTGTAGTAGTGTGTGTCCTGTTACTAGTTTTGAATGAATGAACGGGGGGGGGGAGGGTATTCCCATAGTAGAGAAAGAGAGTAGGTGTCGCTCGATAGACGGATTTCTTTTTTAGTACAACTTTCCCTGCAAAAGGGTGGCTTCGTTATGAATAGGTGTCTTTTCCAGCAACATTTTGTTAGAAAAGCTTGGCCACCATGCGAGATTGAAACTGCAGAAAGTTCATTTTTTGAGAGCAGAATTTAAAGAAGGGATTTTGTATTGTTCATATCTCTTAAAGTTTCAGTGCAAAAGATATTACTCATATTTTACAACACTGTTGTTTCAAGCTCAATGGGTTAAAAATTCAACTGAATCTTTGGAAAGTTTAGGTTTTTGGAATTAATCCCTACAAAGTGATGGTGTTTCTGAAACAGGACTCTGTGAAATGGTCGGTTTTTCACTGAAGATCCCTACAAATGGATCCTTTTATGTGTCTACTCTCAAATTGTTATGTGGAGCATCAGACGGAATTTTTGTCTTATGTTTTTTGAGACTTAAAAGTCACTTTTCATGAAACAGATGGTTGGGATGGTGGTTCGGAATTCAAACTGCTGAAACATGATTAGTAGAAGTTTCAACTTACCTGGACATGAACACCAGTTACATCCATCATAAATTGATAGATCTCCTTCTTCGCATACAGCTTTCACCTTAGGCATGGTTCTTGCCAATGCAACGGTCATGACACCCAACAGAAGTGATAAGTTTAGTGCCGTCTTCATTGTAACAGACGTTGTCTGCAAACTGTAGATGTGTTCCACACAGACGGTTTTTATGTCAGTGTGCTAAGTGGATTTGTTTTATTTCTTATCATGTAGGTTTGTGATTGGTTATTTTGAAGTAGAGTAATATTTGCTAGAGAGAGAGAGAGAGATATCAGAAAGTAGTTGGGGTTAATATGTGTTCCAATAGCCATGTAGGTGTTACTGCAGATAGAAGTCCGTCTAAACTTTTCTATTTTTGTTGACAAAGGAAGTTATTACACCCGAAAATTTCAAATTTCAGTTGATCCATTCTTGTTGTTTTATTTACTAGGTTTTTGTTGACAAAGGAAGTTATTACATCCGAAAATTTCTAATTTCAGTTGATCCATTCTTGTTGTTTTATTTACCGATTTATATCTTCCTTTGAAACTCATCTTGTTTTCTTTTTAAGATTTTACGCAGTCAGTAAAAAATAATTTCCCTTTGAATTTTCCATCAGTGGTTATAGACGTATATTTACCGTCGAATTTCACCAATTTTGAACACTGTAATTGCCAAAATTGTTCTTTTTCATTCTCACAAGTTTCTAAGTTACGAATGCTCAAAATTTCAAAATATTGTGTGGTGGCACCCATAACATGCCTGCTCACAAATTTTCATTCAACAGGTCGGCAATTCGTTGCCGACCTGTCGCCCATCGGCCATTTAGCCAAATCCAACCAGACACGTGATGGTCTGCTAGGAGTCGTTAGCTCAGTCCCCACTGTGGTTGGCACTTGGATCGGAAGTCTGTTTGTCTAGCTGTGAGGATTACAATTGATGGATGGGCAGGATTTCTGTCAAGGCAGTTATTGCAAGTGTGTATGATTTTACAGTATGTAATATGTCAAAAAACTTCATGAATCTAAAATGTAAAAAGAACAAGCCTTGTGGCTAATTTCAGTTTCATCATTCATTTTAAGCACTGTGTACACGACTCCACAAACTGTTTGGAAATACAATGAAAAAGTTGTGTTTTCTGTTTTATTGGTGTATTTTTGGGGATTGAAAACTGATGAAAACGATTAAAGAACAAATCCTATGGACAAAAAAATTTGAAAACGCAAACAAAAAATTGAAATAGGAGTCTTATGTTCAGACCCTTAGATGAACAATAACAGCCGACCACGAACTGGGTGTGCAAATGGTTGGCAGGAAACACCCAGCTGCAGTAAGATTTTGCATTGAAGTTAGCCGTGCAGTCAACAGTGCAGTCTGTTATCGATCTGCTTAAAAGTAGCAGAGCAGTCGGCTAATTTTGTCTGGTCGTTCACCAGTCGCCAACCCGTTTCCCGACCTGTCAGTTAAAATTTGTGACCTGAGCTGTGTCCACTAGATCTTTTTATTAAGTTAAAAAATTGATGACATTTTTATATTGATTCTTATCTTTTATTTTGAAGGTAATGAACAAATTAACATTCACTTAATGTCTGCAATTTTTTGCTGTTAGGATGCATATGTATAATATTATGTAATAACTAAAAAACATTTGTCATTAAAGCGAGGCATATACTATCGGTGTGCTTGAGACTATAGTGTTGTTATCATAAATTGGCAAGGCTGAAACTTAAGTAGCGGTCAACCGGACATGGGTGCTTAAACTGGAAATTAGAAATTTGCGGTGAACAATTGCTCGAACATAGGTTCTTAACAGAGCTAGACATTCGGCATGACCAGGTATGACCTCCCACAATTGAAGTCCTCATGCTAAAAATTGAAAGAATCTGCGGCGTATCGTCTGCCCCTAGTCTAGAACAATTTGCTAATTTGCATTACGAGTTAACTGATATTTATTGATGAGAAATAAAGTGTAGTAATTCTTCACTAATTTTCCACAAAATTACCAACGGCGTAATTTTTTCATTTTTCAAAGGCCGATTACTTTTTTGCAAATAATGTGGATTTTAGCAATTAATTAACATCAATCTACTGTAACTCAGGCTTATGGTAGACTATCGTAAATTCTCTTAATTTTTTGCGGAGCCATGTTGTATGCTAAATAAGCAAACTGTTACCGTGGTAAAGTAGGAAAAAAGTGCATGTTTAGAAAATACCCTCCAAAGTTGGTGCACTGACTTGTCTTAGGGTTATTATTTTTACCACAGTGATTGAAAGTACAAAGTTAGGGGAGTTTTGAGCATAATTTTCTCTTTTTTTGCAGTTCAAATTTTGCAGCTTGCAACCACGGCTGTGAAAACATGCTGTCAGAAAATCTCCATGCACTGGCTATTAAATTTGGACTTAAGACCAGTTGTGTGTTTCAACGTATGTTATAGTTCAGACTGTATTAATTCAAAGTTGCAACATTTTAAGCTGTATTTTACCCTGTTCCTGGCGAAAAAAGCAAAATCGAGTTGAGCCTTTTACTCTCAAAAAAAAAAAACAATCTCGTACTATTCCTTACTGCGATAGGATTCCATTTCTGTTCCTAACAAGAACAAGGAAACAATCAGGGACTCAAAGAAAATGCTTTAGAGTATATTGGAGTTGGCCAACCTTAAACTTGTGGATTTGCTTGTGATTTGACAGCAATAAGTCAAGATCTGATGAGCGCGTTAATATTTTAAACCCCAAAGCTCTTCGGCTAACACAGACTGACTAAACAGGGGCAAAATTCAGATTTTAGTGAAACGATCCCTAGGATATGATATTTGCCATATGCACAAAATATCACATGTCCTTGCCACGGTTGTCTATCACTTCCTAATGGTTAAACTGCGAAAAAATACAGGTTCTTTTGAAAAATGAATTTGCTTTAGCGTAGACTGAGAGTCCTGGGTTGGCTAGGATCAGAGTTGTTTTATAATGTTTCACAGAAGCAGATAACAGAATGTATTGTCCTAGGATCAGTCACAGTGAAAAACTGTCATTCGAACTGTTCCTGTATCTGTATTTGAAAGTCTACCTTCAGCATTTTGCAAATGGTTGGTGAAGCATAGCCTTAATGGGTAGTAACAGGGTGAGGGTGGACGATTATGTGAGCATATGCATGAATCCAAATATTTATTGTACAATGGGGAGGTTGAGGTTTATTAGACTGAATTATGCTATAAAGTTTAATTATGCCTTACGTAAATTTTAGTAATTTTATGTTTAGCTATTATAATTGAATTTCGTGTTTCTCGGTCATTCTTAACTAGCTCTTATTTTACAAATGACATTTATCTCCTTGTAATTGTCACATAAATTGAAAAATCTGTTTACAGTGGAAATTAGAAGCTAATTATAGTCTTGTTATCTATATGAGAGCAAACAGCTTATTAGTGGAATAGTTGCTAATGACCAGGTCACTCATAACAAAGCTGTACTCAATTGGCTCCAGTTATATCACCTCATCAATAGGAATTCAGTCTCCGATATTTACCCACAATGCTTTGCATCATCCCTGATATTTACCCACAATGCTGTGCATCATCCCTGAGTCTATGATATTTACCCACGATGCTGTGCAGGGCACTTGCCCCCCCATGTGTGCACTGTAGTCATGCTAATGATTATTTTGCATTTAAGATTAATTTGTCGCTTATGATAAATAAAGTTTTAATGCTTAATGGTGAGGTGCTTTGGAGAAGTCAAAATATTGAAATGCTGTGCGAGACATCATAAATTCTTCTCCAATTGTCCTACTCAACTCCTACGTATTGAAAACTATGTCAATCGTACAATGCATTTTATACCTCTGCAAAGAGGAGAGTTGAATCCAAGAAGTGGAAAATACAGTAGGCAAAGTCAAAACTTGAGACCTCTTGTGGAAATCTAGTCCTAGAATCAATTGGTAAATTCTGCTTGGTCTACAGTGTAATTAGACTGTCTAGCATAATTTGTGTTTACTCAAATGAAGAAGGATTTCTGAGCTATAGAAGAGCTGACGTTTCATTAGTTCATAAGATCATACCATGTGCCTCAAATGACATGTTGTGGCAAGTCTACTTATCCAGCCAAATCTAGGGAGGGAGGGTTAAATTTAGCTGCTTTAAAGCAATAAGCTAAGTCCTCTTATTTCGCACAAAAATAACTGCCAAAATTGTCATTATTCCGTCGTTCGTAGGCTGGTTACTGTACTGAAAATAACGGAAAATTACCAAAAAGTTTACGTTTTATGATATCTACGCAGTACAAACCACACTGACCAAAATTTTATTTGTCGGCCATGTACGCTAAATACGAGAAGATTAACTGTTAAAGTGATGCACATGTCTTCAGTCTGAGGCTCTCCAGTAATTAGCATAACACTATGCAGATTGTGAGAAGTGATACCTCTCATCTGTTACACATGTATGACAGGTATTTTCAATGAGAAAGTCGGGAAAAGCTGGTGCAGTATATGACTAAAAGTAATCAAAACAAAATACGGTTTCCCCGTCATGATAGTTCATTCTATTGGTTATCAGTATAGGCTGTAGGAAGGACGGAAGCAAAATAAAGTGCGAAGTGCAAAACATGACTTTCCTGTGCATAATCTATTGTCGAACTGAACTCAATACACGCAAGGCCACTAGGGTGCGCTAACAAATACAACAAGTGACATCTATTGAGCACAATCTACAACAACTTCTATTTACAGCAAAAATGACAAGTCTGGTAAAAACTATTATGATGGCAAAATTCTAATTACAGGATTGATGGCCACCTTTATAACTTTCCGTTTAATTCCCCTTCATACTTGGCACACGAGATCAGTTAATTTACTGCGAGGTTGAATTTGGCTTGAGCCGAGTCGTCGTGATGGGGAATTCCAGGTCATTTTGTCTGAATACTTCTGGTATGGACTAAAGCTTAATAAGTGAACAGGCTGTGATGTACAGATCGTTATCTTTTCAGAGACGAACCGTTATTGACGGAAGAAGACCTCTTGGCGCAGAGTTATGATGAGTACACTCTGGGTAACTACTCGCCTCGACTTCTGCGTGTGTCGGAGCTGGAGCCTGACACGATCGTCTACGACCCTGAGGATGACATGAAGAGACTGGAGTATGCGCGTGTCCACCTGGTGAAGACTGGCAAAGTGGTAGGAATCCTCATTGCGTGGAATTTTATAGTGACATTATGGGCGAAAAATGTAATGTTTCTGAGATCACCCTCTGAACAGAAACCAACCTGCAACCCCACGGTCGTAATCTAATTCTCTGCTGGTGAAGCTAAATCCCACTTGATAAATGACATTGTGTTTTGATCGTATTTAACTGGTAAAGTCACTGTGCTTGATTTTAGTGAAAGACTGGCAGACAATGTCAAGAATTGGCGATTTGTAATAAAATCGCAAGAACACATGGGATCTTGTTGTCACATGGCTCTGGTCAAAGCTGAGTTCTGCCCCATCCAGCAATAATCTCATAATGTGTTTTTTTCAGATGTAGAACCGATATTGTCCCTTTAAAGCCTCACCGTGTTCTGTTGTTACAAACATTATTATTCTTCACAAGTGTCTTTACTCATAACTGCCAAGGCAATGCAATCATGTTCTTATTCTTTGTTTGACTTCAATTTGTCTCAATAAATTGCCTAGAATTCCCTTTGTGGCTATTCTGCCGTGGAGCCTGAAACTAACCATTGTGACAAGCATCTTAACGGGTCTGGTCTGAAACAGTAGCGACCTCTATTGTTCTCAAACCTAGAAATTGTTTCTAATCTGACTAAGGAACAAGATGAGACTGATTTTACAATATTAAATGCCCTAAATTGAAAATTGATTTTAGACAAAAGACGCAGGTTCTTTGCCCCTTCACTTACACATGTCTGAAATGAAAAGTTACGGAATATGTGTTCAGGAAGGCAAGTTGTGAGAAAGATCCGCTTGTAGGTAAAGTGTCGCCATATTGCACCACCAGAGGGAGTGAAAGTGTGCAGAACTAATGCAAAAGTAACAATTCTACATCAGCCTTGCAACGATGAAATCTGAAACATCAGTTCAAATCACTTCTATCTGATTAAGCTTTAATTGTGTTAAACTTGATTAGTGCCTGCGCTTCTTATTGCCCGGGTTATTTCCTCAGAATGTCATCTGTCTTCGGACTGAACGTGACTTACATCCATATTTTATACCAATTGGTGCAGATGTCTGATAAAATATTGCATTATTGTCTTTGGCATCTCGATACAACTAAGTCAGTGAGATCAGTCGACCATCGCTTGATATATGACCATGGCTTTAGGAACAACTTTAGAATGGTCCGTGGATCTGTATTTTTGATCTCATGGAGAATTTTGCTAAAGGTGCTGAACACCACCCAGTGTCTCCACCTAGTGTTCACTCTCAAAATGAGCTTTTCCCATTTGACAGACAATTCAGTCTTCACCATTTTCAAGTTGCTCACAAGTCCACATGCCAACACTTAATATGAGTAAGGTACATTCTCATACCAAACTTAGAATTTCTATGATATACAAGGTAGAATTACTGACTAGTACCAGTACTTCTGATTTTTAAAATGTCAAGTGAATTTGACCACTTCTCATTTCAGCGTGATGACATCGACTCTGAATTGTTGAAGAAAGCACGTGAGGGTATGAATGATGACGAGGCCACCTTTGGGGTGCAAGTGAAACTAGAACACCAGGAGTTGCTCTGGTCGGATAAGTACAGACCACGCAAGCCTCGTTTCTTCAACAGAGTTCACACGGTGAGGCGTAATGACAGAAATAAGATTTTGAATATTTGGCACAATTTTGAATGTTACTTAAGTTTTCTTAATCAAACTTATTAATTTCAGTTGGCGCAAAATTGATTATCTAAAGTGCCATCCACACACAGACTTACCCTAGAACAAGTTACTCCTGGAACAAATTGTCGCTGGGTTTAAGGTCTGTGTGGACGCTATTTAAACTAGTGCAATTTATGCCACTTGTGACAACTTACTCCACCTTATCGAGGTGGGGTAACTTGTTCTTGGATAGCTTGCGCCTCTTCTAATCACTGTGTGGTTGCAAAAGTGAGGCAGCTGTACTTACATACAGACGGGTTTTCTCTTGTGTGCCGTATTCGAATTAGGTGTTCACTGTCACGCTCAGAACGACAACTTCCGCTTTACCCTAGTTATCGGATATAAATGTGTGTGTGGACGCTCCACTTAAAAGTGGGGTAAGTTGCACTAGTGCAAGCTGTGCTAGTGTAAGCTTTGTGTGGACGGGAGTTAATTCATCTTATTACCAGGTTTTGATTAAAAAGCTGGTTTTGTTGACATCATCTGGTTTTGTCTGGGTTACGGGCAACAAAATATGTCGGAAAATTATAACAGTGAATTAACAGAAAATTAAACATTCAAATGGCTTGGTTTTGATGTTAAGCATAGTTAATGAAAAAAGAAATTTATTTAATTCTTTTGCCAGAGATTTTGCTTTGTAATTTGGCTGGTAGTCAACAAAAAGTTATATTTATGAATTCTTTTGAATACATCAAAGTTTTTGTTGCCTAAAAATAATTATGATATTAACCTAACAGTGACTAATCGCAGACAGGACATTGCTTCTGTCTTTCCTTTGATATTTTGGTTTGTTTCAGTTCTGTTTGGAAGAAATGTCAGGGAAGTATTTACCCATCCTGTCTTATCCTTATCCACCATTAAAACTTCTTGAAATTATCTACATACAAACAGTTAGTTCGCCAACATTACCATTTGTCACAGCGCCACCTCTGGAGGAGAGTGATAACCGGCAGAAATCTGTGTGTGGGCATCACTGTGCCTCGGTTTGGTCATTTGTTGTCAACATGTGGTCTAGGAATGAGACAGAGAAATAAGGCGTCTCTCAATAGATGAAGCAGTATACTGATGCATTTCTCAACATGAACTTATTGGAATGTCCATGTGTTATTTTCCAAACAGTCGGAATATCCGAATTGTATATGTACTGTTAGTCAATGAGCAGCCATGGTACACAATCCTTTCCCAGTGCTAACCCTTGTAGCACTGGGCACGAGTTTGTGACAACAAGTAATGGTGTAGCTGAGAATATCCATGTCTTAGAGGTCATAGGTCATGCTATGCACTTGACTTAGAAGTGCAACACACACTTTCACTGTTTTAGTGTTCTCTAAATCAATTTCTTTGCTCCGTTTCTTGTTACAGGCAATTTGACTTGATAATCATTTCTTCTATGCAATCTTTAGGGGTTTGAGTGGAATAAATACAACCAGACTCACTACGACATCGACAACCCACCGCCCAAGATTGTTCAGGGCTACAAGTTCAATGTAAGTGCCATTTCTAAAATAATTACTATGCTCTCACTTTGGAGAGCCATGCTGTAAATGGTCTGTTACATTAAATTACCTTTAGCATATGGTTGCTTAGCAACCTGCAGGTTATAGAACAAACTACATGAGTATTAAGTTCCCTGCCAAGGCCATCGGCGACAGTTCTCTGTGGAAGCTGCCCTTCCCCTATGAGACTGGTGCTGGTGCCAGTTGTGCAGATGACAGGTCAATTCCCAGCTTCGAAACATGGAAGCAGGGGGGGTATTTGAATTTGTGCTCGATTTTGTAATTAATGGTAAATTTAGTAATTATGCAGTACTTGCCTTGTAATTCTTTATTTTTCACTGCAGTACTTGGTGTAAAAATTTCTCACGAAGAACCACATGAAAGAAAATCAACCATAAAAAATGAGATTGGTGTTATTGTTCTTTGTATTGTTATTAGAGTGCTTTTATTAGTATTAACGCAGACCAAGTACAAACACATTCCTAGTGGTTACATCCCTCTGGGGGTGTGTTATTTTCATTAGAGAAACGAGTTTGAACATCGCTTACCTATGGTATTACTTTCAGATCTTTTTTCCGGATCTGATAAATAAGACAGAGACCCCGGAGTACACGATTACCCCCATCAAAGAAGAGCCGGACTTCGCCGTGTTGAGATTCCATGCTGGGCCACCATACGAGGTATGTACTGAACGACTCCATGTTTCGTTAAGAGCATCCTGTTTTCACCTGCCGACCTTCAGCATTCCATGATGGGAACACAAATCACTATTAGACTGTTCTCAGCTCATGAACTATATTAATAGTTATCTATAGTCAGTTGTAATAGAAAAGACATGCATAATGACGCGGGTACTGAAACAAGCACATTGACACCGTACGGTCTGTCAAGGCTATATAGTGCTTATGAATTGAGAATCCCTGCTATTTATATAGTAAAGCAACGCGTGTTAGTTAATTAGCAATTAAAACTTTGTAATTTTATTTTATTTAAAGAATACTTTTACATGCTAAGCTACAATTTTTTATTTTAGGGATATCAGTAATAAATATTAATTTTAAAAAGTCATTCATTTTTTGCAACTACTCAGAGGACGCCATCTTGTGACTAGAGTATTCAAAGTCTGCATCGTGGTTAGAACGTCGTTAGGTTCAAAGGTCAATGGTTTGACTTCAGTGGTTAACTACGGTCAGGACAAGCAATGACCTATCATTGTAACTTCTCCAAGGGCAAATTCCAGTTGCACTCAGCTGGTGTGGCATGCAATTTGGTATGCAATTTGGTATGCAATTTGGCGTGCAATCGCTTAATCGTGATTAGGAATTGTGGGCTGTTATATGCAATTATTTTTACTGTGCATTGTAACATAGCCAGAAGATTGCCAACTGTGTAGGAATAAATGTCAAAACACAGCTAGAAATTCATGTGAGTAAGAAACTTGCAAAATGATATTTTTGCTGTACTGGCGTCATTCTCTGTTAAGTTATCTCACTCTGCGTTGCTCATACATATTTTGTTCTTAAGTTAGAAAAGCACACTATCGTCCCAACAGAGGGTCATTATTCTGAGAACTAGTTATAGCAGAGTCCTGTAAAATCATTCGTTTTTGGAAAAAAAAGAGTTATTTCTGACTATCGAGATGACTACTGTTTTGTTCTAGTCAAATGTAGGGTCATCTTTCAAAACCATCCTTTTGGTTCGTGTTTTGGGGTGAAGCCCTTTGTTTTGGTTTCTTAATATGGTGACTTGGCATCCCACTACGGGAAGAATGAAGTTCATTGATTGCTATAATGGGCGGTTCACCATCACGTACTTGATTCACTTCAGTAATACTTAGAACTTAGCGATTTTGACTTGACCAAATCAGTGTTGCGTGAGACGTAATACATTTTCTTGCATTTTCAGGACATTGGTTTCAAGATTGTTAACAAGGAGTGGGAGTGTTCGTGGAAGAGAGGCTTTAGATGTCAGTTTCACAATAATATCTTCCAACTGTGGTTCCACTTCAAGAGATATCGTTATAGAAGATGAATTCATTACGGCGACTCATCATTGTCATCCCTATCAGTCTTATTGTCATCGTTGTGTTTTGTTTCCTTGTAATAGAGACTCTGTGAATAATCAGAGAAGGACTGAATCATACAGCAGGGCTGCATGCTGATGCAGTAAAATCTCAACAGTTTGGTTCACAATATGGCGGAAAGTGTTAGTTACATTCTCACTGAAGTATTTCTGTCGTCAGTCACTTGTCTGTCAACAGCAGGGATTGAAACGACAGAAGAGGAAAATCATTCCACAAATAAATAGGCTTGTGTGATAGAATGGTTTTTGTGATGTAAATTTAACTGAAATAAATGTTTCTCAAACAAGTGGGAATCGAAACATAAAAAGAGGAAATTCTCTTATAAGAGGAAAATTCCACGCCCTGCAACAGATTCAGTTATCGAAGGGGATGTAATTTGACTCCGCTTACAGGAATAGTGTAAGAGAAAGAAAACAAGACACAACCTTTGATTTATAAAATGCTTCATATTGTCTTGATATGTACAAAATGTACAGCCACCATGTTTTATAATAAATCCTCATTCAAACAAGTACAAGTTGATTGATTTCAGAAACATTCAACAATTTCTGGCAAAACCAGGGTCCAGGGTCTTGTATCTAAACTCAAAATAAGCACCTATTATTCTGTGCTTGAGTGAGTTCTAATTTACACGGATGAATGTCCAGTTCAAGTTCGGACTTGTTGACCCATAGTTTGCACTTGTTGACCCCTAGTTTCAAGCTGCAGCTCAAGGTTTAGAGTTCAGACAGAATAATAGATATCTAACTTAAGTTCTTACAAAACAGAAAAATGTGAAAAATAATTTCGAGTTCCATTCCAAGTTAAGATATTAGATTGTGTTCCCAGGGCCTGGGTTCTAATCTTTTTACTCGAAATGGAACTCAACATTTCTGTTTGGCATTTTCCACTCTACTTATGTGCGAACTCAAGATAAGTGTCTATTATTCTATGCTAGAGTACATAATGACTTACGTGGATAATTTTTAGTTCTAGTTTACAGCTGATAAACCCAACATTAAGGCTAAAAGTTCGAATTTGAACTCGAAATTTCCAGTTGTTACTCGAGATTGTAAGGGTCATCAAGCGCTAACTTAGACTAGAAACTCATACATGTAAACTATGATGTATTCGAGTATAGTCTAATAACCACTTATCTTGAGTTCGCACAAAAGCAGCACAGAAATTGTCAAAAATAATTTCGAGTTCGTTTCGAGTACAAAGATTAGATTACAGGCCCTGCAGGTATCAAAACTAATTTTAAGGTGCCATAAACCCGCATTGTGTCGAAGAAGTTAGCTTTTGATTTAGGCCACTTACTGATATAAGTGGTCCTGACTTAATCCTCACTCAAATGAAAAGTGATTTATGGGTTTGTAAAGAATTGACCTATCGCCAGGATTTTGAGTGACGGCTGAACTGACCAATCAGAAAGTAGAATTCTCGACACACCTTAGTTTCCAAGCCGCCATTTTACCCAACAAACAACACCTTGCAGAGTAAAACTTATTGTTTGTTGACATTTTGCAAGGGGGCGGAGCTTGCGATAGGTCAATTGCCGGCTCATTCTTCCTTGACAGTAGACATGTTGCACGCAGTGACAAGCCAACTTGTAGAGTCTGGTCTCGAGTAATGACAAACTGTCACTTTTTCCAAGCCCTGAGTCATCTCCAAATTGACTAAAGAACAATTTCAGACCAGCTGCATAAAATTGTCATGGAAATTGGATCTATAGCCCGGAGCTCATTCTGTCTCTTGTGAACAAAGTATTTAATGGTGAATAGACAAAACATGGAGAAGTCTTGGTCACCAGCTGCTGACCACTTCGCAAAGGACCTTGGGATTGTTTCCACTGAGAAACATCAGCTGCTTTTTACCCTCTTCAGTATGACCTAAAAACAAAAATGCGCTGTCTACCCAATTTTAAATAAAGTGTTGAAATAACAAGACTGCTAATCTGTACTATGTATCAATACTTACATCATACATTATACGTAAATAAAACAACAATAATGGATCAACTGAAATTTTCGGATATAATCACATCCTTTTCAGTTGATCCATTATAATTGTTGTTTTATTTACATATATATATTCTACATTCATCAAACAATAGCATCCTTCAGAGGATCTGGATCGCCTCATTTAGTCCCAGATTTATCGTAGGTTATTTACTTGCATCAACAATTCAACAAGGTATTAACTGGATAGATATAAATTTCTCATGCACTAAAATTTCTCCAATTTCCGACAATAAAATTGCAAAATTGTTTTTTTAGTTCATATTCCAAGGCTAAACAGGGAAAATTTCAGCTTTAAATTTTAATACGAGATTTTACTGTTCTTGATCAACGAAAAGTGACAAAACTGATTACTTCCCAAAAGTTGAAATTTTCCTACAATACACATTCCCATCTTGCTCTGGCTATTCAATAACTCATATGTTTCCAACACAACACCTCTACCCCACATTCTTTCTACATACAAGTAGGTACTTCCCCTCCCCCACATAACCCCTCTGTGTCCAACTTCAATCCCTATAGCCCCAGTATCTTTTAATGTTCTGTATCCACATCCTGTCTACCCGGCATTCCCTCTATATCCACCTCCACCCCCTGTAGCCCCCGTACCTTTGGGGTTCTGTATCCACAGGCGGTCTATGTAATACTCTATACAACTGTGAACTTCCTTGTCAGAATAATCCTCGGTCACCACGGGAACAAATGGGTCCAGCCACTCAAAGCCCTGGAAAAAGTAACTAAATGGGTTAATCATGTCACATGCAACTGTAAACTGCTTCAAAAACCTTGCTGCCAAAACGGAGAAGGTGATAATTTCATCATGTGTTAATGTTATGCATGGTTAAAGTGTAGCGAAATATATTTCAAGCCAAAGGATACTTTTTCTAAACCACATTAAGACCAAACATTAAAAATTGCCCATGTTTCCCAGACTGAACAGTAAAAGAAGCAAACGTTCAATTCAGACCACTTAGTGCTATAAAATTAGTCTTAATTTGTTCTTTACTCCGATGAAAAGTGATTTCTGGGCTTTCAAAAAACTGACAGTTTCTTTTAACTTGAGACCAGGCTTTCCACATAAGATGACGTGCCATGACGTGCCATGACCTGCCATGACACGCCAACTTGAAGAACCTGGTCTTGAGCAACCAACTGTCATTTTATCCAAAGCCATGAAATCTCTAGTTCGACAAAGGAAAACTTGAGACCAATCTCATAATGGTAACGGGTCTAAACCAAAAGTTAAGTATTTTTTATGGAAAGTGGGTTTAAATAATGAAAGTGAAACTTTGAAACACACAATTACCAAAGCTCTTCACAAGTATACCGTCCCATAGTCAAAAGCTGACATTCAAGGTTATAAGTCCTTCAAAGCCTACATAAAAGAAAGTATGGAATTTAGTCTCTCGATAGTCACTACGAAATGTCTACACAGCAGTTTACAAACAATGACCGGTTAGTACCTCTTTCTGTAGCAGAAAGCGCGGCAGGTCAGAGCCCCGTAAGCCTTCAACATTCGCATTTTTATCCACTGTCGTTACAATAGCACCATTACTCTGAAAAAAAAACCACGGATAAATAAGGTTCAAATCACCTAGCAACAAAACCAACAACTGATGGGACTAATTTTTTATGAAGACGCACAACAGAGGAATGCTTAGGCATAAACTCTTGACGTGGTGTTGGCAGGTCCTCCCATTGTTAGGGAATGCAGATACAAAGGGGAAATTTGAAAATCACCAGGTGGCGCTAGTGAAAACGGACCTGCATGTAAAAATGATCGCATTAAACTAACCATGGGAGAATGTTATCCACCGAACACCCGCACTCTGATGAACTACTTTCTATTCTGTTTTTAATAGATTGAGAACAGCATGCAGATAACTTCCTGTTCTTGGTCTATTCACAAGATGAAAAAGGGACCTTTCTTGACTATTACCACGTCGTGAAGTTACACATTCTTAACTAGCTTCAAAAAGCTGAATTTCGTTGCTCTGTACCTGTCAATGTTAAGTTCTCAGCCAAAACAGTTTGGGATTTAAAACACTACCGTATTTATCCGATCACGAATTGTTGCTGAATGGGCTGACAACTAAAGACACTGGCAATGCGTACACGTGCCATTCTCGAATTCACAATGAACTCAGAAGCGTTTCATTGAGTAGTTGATGACTTCGGTGTTCTTGTTCCAAATTCAAGTTGTATCGTGATAAGAAAAATTAAGAAATCAAATTTATGAGGCCAGTGACACTATGGATCAAAGTTTTGGGAATTCTTCGAATCAATTATTTTAGATTGAATCCATAATTTTGACTGTGGCACCATTCACTAGCAAGCACAAGCAGGGGCACTTGCAGCTGTCTGTTTTGTCAATGTTTTGATCACAAAAGCAAACACTTGTGACATCATTGGCCCAAGACCAACTTTACTCGAGACGCGACTCAAAATATGTCCTTCAACAACTGCGTGGCATGCAATTCATCAATTCATCGAGTCAAATCTCGAGCAAAATTTAGCGTCACAGGGCTGATGAAACCTTACCAAAAGTGAAGGTTATGAAGGAGGTAGAAAAAAATTTACCCAATTTCCTTTGAGAAGTTTCTTGAAATGATGCACCATACCGACGTCGCTTGGAGGAAACTGTGGAATAAGCAGAGAGTGATGTTAAACATTAGAAAACATGCGATGAAAAAGGTTTTTCATTACTTTCTGATGATATAAATCGGTAAATAAAACAACAAGAATGGATCAACTGAAATTTGAAATTTTCGGATGTAAAAACTTCCTTTGTCAACAAAAACAAAGGAAGTTTTTACATCCGAAAATTTCAAATTTCAGTTGATCCATTCTTGTTGTTTTATTTACCGATTTATATTCTTCATTTCATGAAACAATAGTATCCTTGGGAGGATCTGGATCGCCTTATTTAGTTTCAGATATATTTTCTACGTTATTTCTGATGATAAGATGTTAACTGGATAAATCACTTACTAAAAGCATAAAAGTCTGGTGAGTCACACGCACGCACACCACACACACACACACACACACACACACACACACACACACACACACACACCATCGACAAGTGCCAAAATCCCTGCCAGAGATGAAGACTGGTACTCAAGCAAGGTCATTAGAACCAGATGACCCGATCTGAACAGGGATCAAGGGTTACAGCTCGCGGCAGTGTACGATCTCATTCTAAAACCAGGTCAACCTAATGTGGGAAATACTGTCAGTGAACAAGACCCTTAGAGAGAGGGCTGAAACCAGAATTTTATGCCTTTTAGTATTAAAGTAATTTAGCCATTTACCATTAGAAATCATGCAGACGAATTATAACAGTGCAGTGATAAACGGTGACTATAGCATGGGTTTTTCTGTTCAGGCCAAACAAACATACCTCGAGGTAAACATTGTCAACCACTTGGCTCAAAGGTCATAGGCAAACGGGAAAAACTCAGTATATGGCGCCCTATTTCATAAGAGATTTTTACCAAAAAATGGCTCTATTTCACTAGCAATCAAGTTTCTAAGTACACTCTAGTCAGTACCTGAAGTTCAATATGAATTTCAACCAATGGCAATGGTTTAGTATAAAGATGAACAAGTCATTTCTCCCAACTCGTAGAAGGCTAGTAACTGAGGATCCGTACTGAACAGAATTAAACTCCAAGCATACACACGGATGTTCATTAGGTAGTAAGCAATACTTTGAACGTTTCCTTGACCTATGTGCATGGAGTCAACACAACGTACTGACCAGTTTTCGTTCCTCATTTTTGATCCGTGTCTCTGCCCACAAACCATTAACGCCATCTATTGCCACAAGGGTCTTGAATGGGCTTGTCGCTGACTGGAGTTGGATCTCCTTCAGTAAGACGCCCACGCAGTCAGGGGCGTACTTGATTCTATTCAGACCCTGAAATGAAGAGGTTTTCTGAAGCACCTTATCCAAAATATTGTCATACATCTTCATTTAGCTTTCATCATGGTTTTAAGGATTATTGACAAAGTTAACCACTCAAACTCAAAAATATGGTTGGAAAAGTTGTAAATCTGAAAGATGAGCCTTTTCAGAACAGAAATATTCTTTTTAGTGTACAGGTTGATTCACACTTGTTCTATAATCTATGGCTGAGGTAACAGCACCCCAGATTCTTTATTAACTTTTGAACAACATAGATACCAGCAGTGAAAAATGTTAAGCTGTTTTTTTAAAAATCTTTTGATGGCTGATATCTCAATGTGTATGGGCAGTAAGAATATAAACTTAAAACACGTCGCCTGCAAGTAAGGATTTTTAGAAAGGCATCACAGGGTAAAAGGTGACAATTTTCATTAAAGATGACATTTCAAGATATGAATTTACATACTTCAATCATTAGGATTCACGAAATGCGTACTTTTATGGGTTAAAAATGAGCAGTTAAAAACTAAGGTATTTGATCAAAAGTGAAAGGATATTTTTTGTTTAAAACAACAGTTACCTGTAGCAACTGTCATACCTCTGTCAAGTATGGAATGCCAGCATTCTGACCAATCACACATGGTCAGTTGCTACACTGAAAATCATACCTACCAGTTCAATGACTTCACTCCAGGGAGCGCCCTCTTCAGTGATTTCTCGAGGACTCCACGTGTAATGACCTTGAGTTTTAGGCTGAAAAATCAAACACCTTGACCCAATGGAAAAATTCAGTGCATGCCAACATATCGTTTGTTACTGGCTTTAAAAAATCTCTCACAAGAAGGATAGCGAATGCCTGTCTGGAAGAATACGATAAAAATTGATCAAATAATAAAATGAGGTATGCTTTGACATCTACATGACCCAAAGTAGTTTGCACATTAAGAGTAGGTGGCAGCACCACAGTCACACATTCAAAATCCAGAACAACGCAATATCTGGGTGACCGTGAGAAATGACTGACCGAGACAATACTGAATGATGAAAACCATCCGCCAAGAAACCGAGAAGAAACCCGTGGGCAAAAAAACACATAGCAAGTCTCTACCAACCACACTGATGTGAGAGCTTCAGAGCATGTGCAACTTTGAAAAACAAGATAACAGAAAATTGAGCTATTATTTTTGTCCAAACAGAAGAAATTTTAATTGTTGACGCAGATAGTTTGCCTACCTGAAATTCCGAAAGCACATGTGCGTTCTGCTGCCTGAAGGCCTTCAACCAGGTGATGGACTCCTGAGGGAGGTCAACACGGCCAGGTTTGTAGGTGGACATAGCAATCTCTTTACAGAACTTAGTCCAGAAGCAAGCTGCAAAAACAAAGAGTTTGGGTAAGCAACGATGCAAAAGGTTTTGACCACAAGCTATTGATAAACTGATGTTGCAAGATAATACAGAACTAACTCAAGCTATTGCAAAAACTGTAATTTACAACTTTGTGTCATGATTAATTCATAAAGCCCACCTACAACAAAAATATAACCCCTCAATGTAATCTATGAATAATTTGCTTATTTCTTGATCTTATATCTTTCTCAGATTAAATAGTTTACTCTCAGTCTAGTCGCAGTCTTGTCCCAACTTTAAAAAGTCCATAGTCCCGTTCCAAGAAAACTGACTTAAGATAGCTGCGACAAATCTTAAATTTCAGTCAATTTTGAGATAAAACTTAGATTTGTCCAAAGCCCATTTCAAGAAAGAGGTCTTAAGTTTGACTCAAGTTTTTTACTTATTAATAAGTTTTGTCTTAATTTTGAGTATCTTACCGGTTGTGGAAGTTTCAAAGTTTGGAAGTTGAGACTAATCTAATGACATTTTTATTGATCGCATTGTTGGTAATCAGTGGCACTGGTCAAAAAAGGCTCATCTCTCAGATGGAGTATTTTAAAAGCATTGGGGATTTCCATCGAAAATCGTTTTCAAACAACCAGTTTTGATACTTACGCACAAGACGGATAACTAACTAGTTCTAATACTTACGCCAGGGTGCATGTACAATCAGCCAGTTTTGCTTCGCACAGTAATGCATGACGTGGGCTAGTGACAGTGTTTTGCCCGTGCCAAGGCGGCCATCTTGGTGAATGGTTAAGGCATGGTTAGAGAGATTTCATTTTTAAACTGGGAATTTTCCAAGAGATCATATTTCAGAGTATAAAGTCTACGCAGCCTAAAAGATTCTTTTACCAATCTTTTAAGTGTTATCATTCATGGACGTCTCACAGAACACTTGCTGTGTCAGTGCTGGATAAGTTCAAGATGAACACGTGGCATAGCATGAAGTTAGAATAAGTTTATTTGCTTCAACATCGAAACCTCTAGAAACAGTAGACTTCTAAAACCATAAATATTTTAATGCAAAAATAGTTTTTTAAAAGTTACTTTTAATAAAAAAGATGATAACTGAAAAATCATTCTCAGACATTAAATCACATACGACCACTAGAAAATCGAAAACTTTACTGTAATGACAAATGTAGAATAAAGATATGATTAAAAGACGTTAGCAAATTTGAAATGTAAATCAATACGAGAGTTAGGAATAAAATTGAGACCCCATTCTTGGAGGTTCTGCTGTTTGTCAAGAACTTGGCAGTAATGTAGGATGTGTACAGGGCTATGCTCTGTAGACGCAATATACCATAATGTCCTGTGTTAGCGCCGCTCCTTCAAGAAGCGTCAGTCTCAAATATGTGCTGGGTAAAAGCAAGCTAAAAACACCATTGTTAAATCAGGGCTTGACCAATGACAAAAAACGCGGAAACTTTGAAACTTCTACGGCCCAAATCATGCCCGATAACCAGCCTTGAAATGGTCCGACAAAAATCAGGAGGACTAAAAAAAAAAAAAAACGTTACCACCATCAGTAGCATGCGTCTGCGTCCTTTTTAGCTCGCCCGTCCACTCCCGACCCACACATTTTTGGCTGCAGAGCGGTAGTATTTGTCGCTGCGCTTAACAATAACACAAGACGCCATTGAAAATCCCACCACGCTGTCCCAGATGCCCCGGCAATGTTGACAATTTACGTTCCTCCGAAACATAAAGAGCAACTTCCGTTTTTCGAGGTGAACGTCGTCTGCAACGCCGCGGTAAGAAAGGAATTTGCCGCGGAAATTTTATATCAAATCCGATTTTTTTACGCGGAAATATTATAAAAAAAAGCGGAAAGCACATTTGAAAAAAGCGGAAATCCGCGTTTCCGCGGAAAATTCCAAGCCCTTAAATAAGCGCCGGGCCTCAGATAAGTGTCAGCGGACGGTAATGTAAGACTAATTGAGAGTACAACAGTTGTCGATTAAGACATGGCTTGTCAAGATCGCTGTTATGACTCGTCTTGTTCATTTACTCAATTACGAGGCCACGCCCGAAACAAAGTGATTGCTAGATTTGCAAAACTGGCCTCATTGAATAACCACCGTGTTTAAATAAGTGCTGGTTTAGTATAACTGCCAGTTTGGAATAAGAGCCGGGTCAAGAAATGTCCTACACTACGTTATTAGCTTGCACTTGTGCTAAAAAAATTGTCTAATGAAATGGAAACAGTGAATTCAATCCCAGAATTCATCATTCCAACCTCACTGACCAATCACTCCAATGGCTGCCATTTTGCCAGGATAGACCAGTAAGTTCCCAAGCATACTCATGACACAATTGCCTTTCACTTGCATGATTTTGCGAGATCATGCTTTTCTTGCAAGAAACTTGTTCTACGTTGTGCTACCTTGATGTTCCACTCGTTATTGGCAGTTTGATACATTCTTAGCAAAGTCCGAGTAGCCCAACTTTTGATCTGAACTGCATCATAACTTTGATATCGATGTTTGCCTCTAATGTAACCTTGTACATTTTACTTATACAAAGGATACAAAGTATGTATTTGATTGCAGGTATTTGGTAGTCGGCAGCTTTTAAATAAGTGATGATTTCAATAGCCGGTTTTCGCACCATAAGTGAAGTTTCTGTAAAGGTTTTTGTCTGAAATGAAAAAATAGATGATTAGAATGTGCGCAACTGCAGTACAAAAGATAAGTCTGATAAATAACACCAGCGAATACTCAACAACCTCTTTACATAATATTCAGTCATGCCGATTTCTGACTTGAACAACAGAGGGAGTTGCACCTACTTGCTTAGAAAAGCAGATGTCAAAAATCAAATTTGATTTAGACCACTAAATGTCATAAACTCATCTTTTTCCTTACATACTCAAATTAGACATGATTTCTAAGCTGGAACAAGAACTGTCTTGCCATTATTGTTTGTTTGTTGTCATGGCAGGTTAGTTCCTGCTCGAACTTTAAAATTAGCACGTAAGTAAACAAAGAAATATTGATCCGACGTTTCGATTTATTCGGTATAAGCCATTCTCAAGGCAAAAGTTCCCATTGTTCAATCAGGAGGTGGAGAATGGTTTATAGTGAATAAACCGAAACGTAGGATCAATATGTCTTTGTTTACTTACGCACTAGTTTTAAAGTTTGTGCTTATGTTTTGGCCAAAAACAAATATGATCAATCGTTAGTTCCTGCTTCCACAGCTACATGGCCGTTAGAATTCCCGCTGATTTGTTGTGACCATTTTCAATTCAAACAAACCGTAAGAATGCGATGACTTTACTTTGGACATGCAAATATACCTGTGAAGAAAAATGAAGCTTTTCACGTCGAAACAAGGTTGATAGCCACAGTTTATAGCAACTTTATGTAATGTTTTGCTACACAAGTATGAGGAAATTCCAGTAGATTTTCCAGTTCTACGCACTTCAACAAACTGCATTAGATGCATCTAGAAACTTGCATTCTGTGAAAGAAAAAACATTGGATTTTAGGCCGTTTATCGTTGTAAAACTGGTTCCGTGGTCTTACTGGCACTTTGTTATTGCTAGGGACCGTTCTCGGGACATAAAATGACTCACCACAAAAAGTCAGGTGGCGACCAGTTCACTGTTTCCAAGTCCAGAAATTACATCTAATTTCAGTAAGGAACATGTTGAGACCAATTTCATATAAACTGTTAGTTTTCTAAATCAATTGTTATTTTTTGACAGAGAATGGGGTTACTGCATCTTAAAGAATCCTCTCCTCTTCAAATAAAGAATAAGTAAACATAGTTTAAAGACAAACTCTGGAGTTAAGCAGCACATGTGTCATTTACAACAATGGAGATGGTGCGCTCACGCTGCTTAAAAACAAATTCCCATATATGACTCCAACAAGTTTAACTCTCTTACTAGTCTCTGGAACAAAGGCAATCCTAGACCACCGTAGTCAAACAGTCTCTTGCAGTCTTCATCGGGGACTGTGTAGAACAAGCCTTCCTGTCTCATAGAATGAAGATCCTAAGTAATAGAAGTCAGATATAAATTAAAACTACAGCTTTGCAATTATGTATCTTTACAGCACGGGACACTGAACAGCAGTTCATCACATAAATAAGTGAAGCTGCAGTACACGTGTCTTACAGCATTTTATATTATACTCTACGTATTTATGTTCTGGTTGACGTTCATGTGGAATCCGAGATAAATAGCCGTGATTGGTCAAATTTGGAACATCATATCTCAGAAGTGGCTTAACGGAATCACGTGAAATTTTTATTGATACGCTTTACGCACTGTTCTCCAAAACGCTGTTAAGAATAGTTGTTGTAATATTCTACTTTTGAAAGATTTACTTTAAAAAGAGCGACCTGTATGATTTTTGTGAAAAAATTCAAGTTGCACAAAACAAAAACAAAAATTTAGAAAACTGTAACGGCGTTTTTGAGATTTTATCTTGAACATTTAAGCCATACGATATTTGATCCTGTTGTTTTGATATGAATCTGCAGTAGTTTGGGTGAATTTTACTGAAAAATCGGTCATGTGAGCTTATTAATGGCAGACTGGCATAAAGTCAAGAAACAAATTCTACAGAATTTCTGCTTTCAGAAAATATAAACTGCTGCTGAGTTAAATTAATACTTTTGCAGATATTTGGCTGAATGTACAGGCTTGTTAATAAAGTTCTACATATCCTTAAAAACCTTTAGACATTGTCCCTTTAATAATTCGGTTCTATTAAGCTATACAATGAACCATTCCTCAGTGTGGTAGAATCTCACCATTTTTAAGACACGAGAAGGTGGACAAGTGAAATTATATTTTCTCTGATTTTTACCATAAAAGGGAAGTATCACAAAATTAATGCTTCATGACTTTTAATTTCTGAACCATATAGATCATAAGACAATATGTTGACAATTATGGACATTCACACCCGTGGTAGAAGCCATTGGAAAATGTCGATTTTGCCTATTATTATTTTTGTCCAAAACGGATGAGATGTAACCCTATGAAATAAGTCTCCCTCTATCATTCAATTCTTATCACGTAATAAGAAAATATCATGGAATTTCATTTTGTCAAAAATCTAGCCAAAAATGAAAATTGTAAACATTCTTCGGTTAAGGACACAGCAAGGTAAAGGATACTTCAAATTTCACTTTGTCAAAGTTCTCAACAAAACTTGTGAACTTTCAGGAAACTTTACTTCGTTTGCTTTTGAATTTTCACCAAACAATGCGTAGGCAACATTTTGAGCAATGACAACAAAACAGCAAGCCTTTAAAATACCATCACACCTAACCCGTTCCACATAGAACATAAACAATCAAATTCTAAACACAGATTCTAATTCATAAGGATGACGATTGGTTGAAGACATCTCTTGCACAGTCTAGTAAATATTAATGAACTGCTGTGGCAAAATCCAATTTTAACACAACACAACATTCTCTCATCAGTGTAGTTCCTACTTTATACATGAGTGGCCATGTCACAAAGTGCAACAGAGGTCATGTCACACAGTGCATGAGAGGTCATGTCACACAGTGCATGAGAGGTCATGTCACACAGTGCATGAGAGGTCATGTGTTCTAAAAAGAAAGAACAAAGGTGTAGTAGTGTAAACCAGCCTTCTTACTGGGTTGCTTTCCCGTGTTCTAAAAAGTGGACGTGGCTCCTTGCGCTTAGAGGCCAATTTGAACTGGTGGGCGAGATTGGACCTATTCTCCGAAGGTTCCACTGTTACCATGGAGGCACGACAGTTGAGACATACTCCCTGCAAGCAGCGCCGACCTAAAACAAAAGATTGCGACATTTAATAATTCAGCAGTTTGTCACTGAATGTAACGTTTTTTGCAAACATCCTTTTCCAGATGGCAATGCATAGCCTTATTTTGGAAGAATACAGAAACTTTGAAGTTTACATATAATGCTTATAGTGTTGCACCCATTATCGCCAACACTGCAGTGTCAATCTGTTGAACTCATCGTCTGAATGAGTCTAAGTTCGAATCCAACCTGAACAGAGATGGTGGACGATACCAAATTCCCCGGATTTTCAACCACCTCTTAAAAGCAAACTTGGAGTAGACTAGTCCAGATGACGACAACGCCACCCAGAGAGTGATCAAGACAGCCAGTTGCCGGTCGAAATATCTCACAAATGATTGTTATCTTAGTCGTGAAAAAGTCTTCTTCTTCTTCTTCTTCTTCAGCGTTCCCAGCCATGTAACTCAGATGGTCAGTTTGGTCTTCTGGAAGAAGTCTGCAGTTCGCTACAATGATGCCATTGGGCCCCACACTTTTGCTTTAAGTTCCACCGGACTGGACCATGTCTGGCGCCTTAGGGTATCGAACGTAGGGCAGCTCTGCAGTAAATGCTCAGGTGTCTAAGGGCCAGTTCCACAGGGGCACTCGTCTGTGTGAGAGATTTTCAGACAATGCATGAGGGAGAGCAGCTGGCAGTGGCCGATTCTTAGCCTGAAGATAGTGCCTTGTTCTTGCCAGTCAAGCTGGTGGACATACTGTAGTCTGCTTCAGTCCCTAGACATAGGTATTGTGTGTCGCCCTTACCACGTTATTCTAATATATTATACAATTAGAAGACAGCTTACCTAACTGGAATAAACACTGGTGCCGGACACAGTAAAACAGTGGAAGATATGATAATGCGTCTAGAGCGATTTTAGGCACGTCTTGTCTCTTTCGAGTCCCAAGTATGAAGCCAGAATTTCTAAAACTACTAGAACAGCTTACCCCAGTTCAGCTTCCCTCAGTACCCTCTGAACTCTACAAACCACTGCACGCAAGCTAATGTACAGATACACAGGTATGTACACAGTGACTATTCCACACACACAGCAATAGCACGTCTGAACCCTCAGACTTCACACGGCAACTCCCTAACTCTGAACTGCTGCTCTACAGGGATTCTAAAACTCCCGGGATGTGAAGTAACTTCCGTGTCACTACCCTAGGGCCTAGATTGGCTGGAGCTCAGATTCAGTACAGAGGCGTTCCCTCCGGGCATTTCTAAAGTGACTTCATGAGAGGGTTTTTACTTCTCCATACGATGATGGATGTGTTGTCTACTCCAGTTTGCTTCCTGCCTTGGAACTTACAATGCAATGGCACAATGCCAATGGCATTGCATTTGTACAGTCAATGCAATGATTTTTAGAAGATACAATTTTAGGGCAAAAACAGCTAAGAAGATGTACTAGATTTTGAATAACTGGGATGTTTAAAATTTGGGATTAGAGTGACGTGTATCTCGCACGTCAAAATCGTCATGAATCGAAAGTTCAAAAAGAGAACTTGGAATTTCTTACCTAAGAGTCTCAAAACTGGCACTTGCGTGGAGGCAGACATCTTGGTATTAGTTTCATCCGCAGCCACCAGGGTCTGACGGAGGAGTCCTGCCATCAGATCTGCGATAAATGTAATTAAAAGTTACAAGTAAAGGCTCATATTATTTGGTTTTGTTGTCTTTGAACTACATGTGGCGTTATTTTCTGGCAAAATCATTCAAACATAAAATATGAAACGCTCACAACAAAGTGAATCGAAAGATTTGTGACCCTCTGAAGTACACTTCGTTGTTTTCAATTTAGAGCATTTTTATTGTGTTTTTTTCTTTGTAAAAGTTTTCAAAGTAGATTTCTTTCATTTAAATGCAAATATTTTAAAACAAAATTAAAAATTTATGTTGCTTATTAATACTGGATATGTATTGGGCTTCTGTCATCGAGCGCCTTTCGTTCCCCACTCCTTGCCGCCATGTTGTTGCACATTTTACGAAATGGCGTATTCTTTTGACTCTGGTCTGAGTTTTATGTGAAATTGACAGATAGTTCGGAGTACAATCGGTCTGATTTTTGAGGTATGTATTCTTCAATCGTCACATGTTGTAGCATTGCTTTCAAATTACTAATGTGCTGCTTAGAAATACGCAAAATGGAGCGATTTTTTGTTGTTGTTTTGTCTTAAATTCAATGAAACAACGGGCACCGTTTCGTTTATTTTGCGGTTAAACTCTTGAAACGTTGACACGATTAGCTGATCCTATCGGTGTTTATGACATTTTAATACCTCTTGTGATAACTGATGTTACCAAATAGAAGTGGTTAAATCACGGCCTGGCTGATGAGTTTCTGCGTAAATTATTCTTTGCGAGACTTGTTGTGATGTGGGCTGAAACTGAAACTGGGCAGTTGTCGTGTTTTAACTTCTTTGCTTGGATGTCCTCTTGTGCTATCTCGTTCACGTGATTTTCCCTGGATGAGCAACTCATGAAGTCATTCTGGAATCTAGTGGCTTTGGACAGTGCTTAGTGCCTTAGCATTTAAAACCTTTAAACTGATCTTGGAACGCAATGAATTTCAATTTGTGAAAGAAAAACGATACGGTTCCCACGCCAGACATTGTCATTGAGGATTTCTATCTTTTCACCCATTCACTCATCACTGTGTAAATAGTAATTGAAACAAAAGCGTAGAGACATCCACAATTTAACAATCCTGCATTTTAAACATTGAGAAAGATTTTTTTCATTGGAATAAACAGTTTTTCAATGGAATCAACTGGTTCTCACCATTTCCAAAATATTTAAATGGCTGAAATGCACGATTACCAACTTCTGTGTAAAATATTCATATGTATACGTTTGAGCACCCTTAGCCATTACAAAAGGAAGACAAAACCTGTCAATATTTGGCCATTATGTTTCATAGCTAACTGTCAGAATTTCTTTCCTATCAACACACTGTACAGAATTTAACAGCAGGGTTCATGGTACATTCTTTAATTTATTATTTCCTGTTTCAAGTTATACAGGCTGTTCAGTCCTAGTTTTTGAAAACAATCCTGTTCTCGGTTGTTTACTTAGAATTTCTCATTGACCAGCTGACTACTGACCACTGCTCTGGTTTTCTGTGGTCACTTTTCATAGTTGTGGTCACTGTTGGTCAATTGCTTGCTTGTTATTGTGATGACCAGTCATCAATCTAAATTGGTTTATTTAGAACTAGGTGCTGTGAAAGGGGAGCTGCTTTGTAAATAGGATCAGTGCTGCTATATTTAGTGTGCTAAGCACCTGTACTCATGGTAGGTTAGCCTGTACACATAGTAGGTTAGGGAGCTAGAGCCTTCCCTGGTCTTTATTGCATAAGTGGATTGGTTTACAGGCAAAAATTCCACTAGTTCTGCTCCAGTGTTGAATATACATTATATCATCTAGCCTGGGATTATGTGGTTAGTAGTGAGAACCAGATCACTTGAGGCTGTTAATTTATACATCAAGTACTGATTATAGTGATTAGCCTTGTGAAGTTTAGGGGCCATCGCTCACCTGAAGAGAAAGGTGGCTATGCCCTTTTGGGTTGGGAGAAGCCCTCGCCTAATAATGCCTCCCTTGTCACTACCCTGCAGTGCCAACTATCCAAAAGGTGACTCTAACCTTGAGGATAAAGTTTTTGATTTAGTGCGATTTTCAAATGTTTTTCGTATGGTAGTGTGGCCAAGATTGAGTACTCGAGCCAGGGCGCTTAGCATAATGGCAACTTGCCTAATGCGACCTCGCAATTCCCAATTTGCCAAACGGCGGTAACTGAGGTCGCCAAATTTGGCTGGCATGAGCCGAAAACGAATTGCTTGGAATAAAAATCCAGCATACTTGGAGAACTGCTTATAGCTGGTGTGTTCGAGTTAGCTCGGAATAAGGGTGTGCAAACTGAACTCGGGTAAATATTTAAGTGATGGTAACCTACCCAGCAAATGGTGTATATTTACGGAAAGATGGAACAGATATTCATAGTTTTTAATAATCGTGAAAGTGGTACGTTGGGCTTTTTTTTTGGTCGGCGACTTCCATCGACAGTTTTGGCAACCTCATTTTTCATTTGGTGATGTGGGATTTTACTAAGTCCCATTTGGCTAGTTGGCATTAAGCTAAGGGTTGACCACTGGAGGAGATTCGATTTAGAAGTTGGATTTGAAATATCGCGCCCTAAATGTCGAATCATGGCTTGACTGCCTTTCACTCAGAAAATCACGAGCCAGTGATCAGACACCACAGAAGCTATGTCTTAAAATCCAGTTGTCTCAATGTTGACAAATTTTTGCCAAGGGTTTGCAATGCAATGTCATTCTATGAAAACGAAAATTGTAAAACCTCAAAGTGATAGCTTGTCACACAAATTCTGAATTGTTCAAAATTACTTCCGAGTTACGCTTGATGTAGAAATATTTTCCCTCTACCTTTAAAATGAAGCAATGTGCTGACCTGTATGTCGCCAGTGTATGTTTTATTCATTAAGAAGTCAAAATGTTAACTGGCAGGGTAATTCCTAACTTGCTCAATATCTGAAATGTTTCTATTCATTGCCCTGCTGAACAATTTTGTAGACGTAAACACATTCCAATGGAATGGTAATGGATTTGGTTTAATGACCAAGGAAGAAATTGGATATGTTTTAGTTCCATTAAACCAAGAGACCACAGTTGCCAGCCAGTTGAGGTTGAACTTTCATGACGTGGCAATTTTTGGCTAGGCTTCGGATAGACTCGAATCTCACACGCTGCATGTACCCTACATATGTACGGTATATATCAAACATGCTGTTAGACACCTCGGTACATTTGAACCCTGAAGTGTTCATCTAGCTTCCTACATGGGGTCACATCTGCTCTGCAATTCCTCTTTTGACTTCAGTTCATGTCTGCTGATAACATGTATGTGACTTATCTGTAAATGTGGAGTTGGTTTAATTGCCAGTCAATAATAAACTTGAGGTCCAGGTGTTGTCAGTTCTTACCAGTCTTAACTTAAATTGATCTCAGTGATGCAATAATGGATGAGTAATCATTAGTAATTGACTGGTTTGCCAAGTGCTATCTTTAGCGAAGGCTTTGAGATCTTCACTTGAAATAGGCAGGAAAATTGATGCGTACCTTTCAAACTCGCCAGGTTGTTGTTTGCAGCTTCATAAATGGCCAGGTGTCAATTATGACATTCAAAATTAAAATGTAGAGGGAAATAGTCGTTTGAGAACAAGTTTTCTCCACTGAATAATAGCTACCAAACTGGTTCTCAAAGTATGGGGGGGGCCCTGTAAGTGATTAGTGCACTTGATACGAAAGTTTTTCAAGTAGGAGTGGTGTATCACTAGCGCCACCTACTGAGTATCGAGCACCTTCTGAAAGCATTCTTTTCAGTTGTTCACGTTTCTGTCTGTTTTAGGATAGCCAGGCTCTCCTGATATGTTGACTGTGCCTGGATGGACGTGAGGCATTTCACTGACACATGATAATGAGTCAATCAGATAGGGGCACGACAGATGTCGCCGAAAGTCATACCTTTCCCGGCTATGACTCGGACATCAGCCATGACAAGTTAAAGTTACCAACCAAAGGATGTGTGGATAAGCATGCCTTTTCAGACCATAAGGCAGAACGAAAAGTCGAGGGTGTTGCTAAATGTGAACGCCCACCGTCATCAAATGGTAGAGGATTGACCTATAAATCAATAGCTAACGGAATTTCCGATGCCGGTTCACCAAATGCCAAAACTGATAAAATGTCCAAAATTACCAGCAGCTCTGATGACCCTGAAGAGGTAAGTTATTGTTCAGGTTCAACCTGCCAATAAAATGTGACGACTGGAGTGTTGTGTTTAGAGATATGTCTCCATTAGCTTCACCTTGGGCTGCTTATGTTACTGGTGATATTTGATTGCAAATATCACTAAGGGTTTATTACGCTCAAAGATCGGGATTGACCTGCAGTTTGTCCAACTCCGTTTCGTTTCATGGGAAGTGGCAGAGACTTCGTGGAGAGTTCAACTTAACGACAATAATTTCGACCTGGAAAATCATGGTCTTGAACATAATATTATACCCCAAATTGATCTCGGTCGACCTAGGTTGTGGGCAACTTTCAGCCTGGGATACGCAATCAGCTTTGCAGAAGTTTCGAAAATTTTTAAAACTTTCTCTTACCGCTTAGTGAACCGCCGATAAATTTTTGCACAAAACTGCTTGGCCTCGATAAGAGCAGAAACTGCTTGTAAATAACGCATAATTTACTACCCTGATAACAGAACAGACACAGCAGGATTATTGTGCACTAATAAATCACTGCCCCTGTATTCATTGACACCGTTTATGACATAAACACTCTGCCAGCCTATTGTGTTGGCTGCTAATAGCAGTTTTTTTCTTAGGCGCAACTATCAGGTTTCTCAAGACATCAAGATAGCCTTGCTGTTTGTTACCATGGATGAAAACGCAGGCATCTCAATTACCTCTATTGTTACAAGAATCTGCTTGTGTATAACTGGTTTCTAGTTTACGCCATTGGGCAATGGTGTACATTTCGCCTTGTTGAGTTAAAAGTAGCTTGAAAGAAGACATTGTGGAAAAACCATTGCCCTCCCTCACCTGAGGGGAATGTGCCTATGCCTTTGGAGAGGGAAATGTTTTGGTTGATGGGAAATTCCACCCTCCCCAGTCATTACCTGATGAAGTGTATTGCGTGTGATTTTTAAACAGTTTTCATAAATTAGGCCAATGTTCGATATCAAAATCATGTGCGTCGAGTGTCTTGGAATAGCACAGAATGAAAGGAAAACATAATCTTGGTGAATTTGGGAGTCCACGCTGCAGGTAGGGAACACTCTGCGCTGTGGAATGTCCATGCAGGCAATACCTTAACCCATTGTGTCGCAGTTACATAAAGAGGATGACCAGGGGTTATAGTCTTGGCCCTTCGTACATGTTGCCTATTGGTTGAAGACTGGAATGATCATCTTGACCTGTTCAGTAGTGTTTGAATTCATTCAGAAGTGACAAGCAGCCTTAGGTATTCTGATGGGACAATTTTTTAGAAACCGTTTTAGAAACCCCTCTTGCGTGAAATTGGAGCCAGGCGTGGTTGAATAAGTAATTGGGTGAAACATTTGCGAAATATATCATCCTGTTGTTGACGGATACAGTATTGATTCTGTTGTCTTTCTGCAGTTGCCAGTTTTGTTGTCTACGTTTTTAGTTGCATATTTCATGCTTCCAGTATTTTTTCTTTTATTAAAGGAAAATGCCACCTAAAAAACAACCTATTTTTATCAATTTAGATCGAGCAGTTCTACTCGATAATGGCAGGTTCGGTTGCGTTACCTGACACCTGACGGCAGACGTAGGTGTTGAAATTATCCAATGACGTAAATGGTTTCACACGCAGTCTGTTCAGCAGTTCACAACACCGGTTAGTGGTGTCAGCTTATCGCTTGAATTCATCGTTTAACACCAATATATCATCAAACTTCGATGTAAAACCCTTAAAAATACACCGAGTTCTTATAAAAATTTGTTGTTTTATTTCGCTGTTACGGATTTACTGATATTGGGACACACCGCAGCCTACAGAGTTCAGCAGGTCAATTTACCAAGGTCCGTAGCAGGAGTTTGGGGTCTGTTCGAAGATAAATTTGAAGTATTCTTCCGTGAAATATAGACAGGAGAACCTAGATCTGTGTTGTTTATACTTGTGATTTTTTGAGTTCTAAACACACAAAACGCTTGTCATCCCGGCCAGTGGCTCGGAACCCGATCAAGCCCGTCGCGGCCGGACTGACTCATTATGCCGGCCAATGGCTCAGAACCCGATCAGGCCCGTCGCGGCCGCTGGGACTGGCACGAACATAAACCAGCTTGAGTTGGAAACTAAACCTCCAGTCACGAAAAGACTATAATAGTGAGCCAAAGAAACAATGTGCACGTACCATTATTTATGTGAATTAGCCCGTGACGAAACTGAAAATCTACTTACTTGTCGGGGGCTGCGAAGTCGGATTCCCCTTCCACAGACAGTCAGGGCAAAGGTTGCACAGTAACAATGATTTGAATAATTTATTTGTGTTTCTACATAAAGATTCCCGTAACATGTGACAATAATAGCATATAAAATTGAGTAATTGTTTTACAACAGCTTTCTGTCAGCAAACAGTGAATTAGCATGCGCTCACCAGTGTTCTCTACAATAACAATTCCAAACTCGACGCATATTTCTAGAATTCAGTATCAGTAGTCAACACTATCGGCAAGGTGAGGTCGACCGTATAAGAGGCGATGTGGATATAGACCGTTTAAGACAATAAAAAGACTAATTAAATCGGGTGGCATTATCCTTTAATGTGTTGGATTTCCAAATCAGGCCCTATGGGAGAACACCATTGTAGTGGATACTTCCAGCACTAGTGGTAGTAGTAGTAGTACTACTACTACTAACAAGTACAACTAGATCAGATAGTACTGACTAATGTTTTCTACTGCTAATAACAGATAATAGTGATTAACTGCAAAATATTTTTTACTGTATACGATTTGCTAGGAGTAGGGCTGACGTGCAGTAGTAGCAGTAATAGTAGTACTACTGTTGTTTCTGTTTCGTCAACTACTGTTCCTACTGCAGGGTCTTCAAGCCCTCAGTCTTGGGACCGAATTTCGGTCTGAAAAATCTTTAGAAATCACACGAAATGCCCCTTGTGAGATCCAAAAACTCCTCTCAAATGAGTAAAAATTTCCCTCGCGGTTCGAATATTTTATTAACTTACACAAGCAATGGCTTAGAACAGCCTGAAATGATAGTATTGGGTTCTTGAGGCAGAGCGACTGGGGTGGGTGAGGGTAGAGTTGTGTGCACAAGAGCGCCACCTTACTTAATCACTGTTAATTGTTACCACAGCTAAATACTACTAGGGCTACTACTGCTAAGTGCTACTAGATCCGATAATACTGATTAACAATAAAGTATATTGCCTGATACGTTTTGATAGAAGTAGGGCTGACATGCATCACTATGGTCAGTCTTGCTTTGGTATCTTTGTGACTTTCGCTGCATCTCAACTTTGACTTGGTGTTTCAAATTGATCCCAAACCATTCCACATTTAGTACACACTCAGTGAAGTATTGACCTGAGAACAGGCTTCTTAATGGAATTTGATAGTTTTTTGCTTCGCTATGTCATCTTGTACGGCCCTCCCCCCTGCTCTTCTAAATAGTAAGTTCCTTTATCCTTGGAAATGCAGTAATTTGTCCCATTTTCTTCCTGTGTGCTTTGGCACTTGTAGTTTACATTCCATGGCACATTACAACTCCACAACTCATTTGCTTCTTGCATAATCCACTGAGTTTGGTGGTTGTCCAGACAGTGTGAATGACCTGGTCAACTAAATGGAACTGCCCACTGGTCTTTTCTGTCTCATTGCCCACCTGTCTGGCAATTTCACCTCTGAGAGAGTTCCCCTGGTTTTGTCTTTGTTCCTGAGCCTTCAGCAATCGCTGTGGGAATCCGGTTTTCTGCGTGACAAAATTCAGTCTGTTTACCACTTAAATAATTTAGGTGTCGGGCAAGTTGTTGCATTGTGCTCAGGTGACCGTGTGTGAAACTGTGGGGTTTTCCTTCGGGTAATACCGCAGAATCGTGTTTCGACAAAAGCACTGGCTACGGTAATTTAAACCGCATGTGAAAAGTAGTGCCAAAGTATTTGCCCCGAGGTCATTTGCTGGCTTGGTTTTCAGGGAATTGGACTGAATTGCCTGCATTCTATGATTCATGTTCTTGAGAGTTGTTGTTTCCTGTTAAGAGGGTGCTAACGCGTAATATTGACAACAAGTTGAAATTAACAAGTTTGAAATGCATTCTGAACTGTGTTCTCAACAATGAAAATTCAAATGTTTAAGAAGTGGGTGAATGCCATTAAACATGCCAGTAGTGATCAGCAGCTAACATTGCTTATCTGTATTGCACATTTACTTGCATTTTTACCCAAGGGACATTGATTCATCTTCAATGGACGCTGGTCAGTTTTTGGGTTTGCGCGAACAGATGTTGGTCAAGTGGAAAGAGCTTTGAAAATTGTACTGTTTGATAACGAATATGCCATGACATCAAAGTGTAAAAAAATAAGTAACATCACTGCTATGTTGGGACACGCGTGTTTTAAGAACTAATCACTTTTAAAGCAAAAATTGGTGTCAAAGCATGTTTACTCGGTGCAATGCTTTATTAACGCACGGATAGACAAAGGTCTCTTTCCCACGTGTCTGTCTGAAGGTGGCAGTCTTCAGTTTCAGGACAACTTTAACGATTTGTGAAGCATCCGCCAAAGTAACTCTTGCAACCCTTCACAATACCTGACTTTTCCGCTACAAACCATTTGTGAATAGGGAAAATAGTATTTGTTATTGGGTATTTACACAGGAGCTCGGTGTTTGTTCACACAATCTCCTAATTGTTATTAATAATTAAAGCCAAGAGATTTGTGACAGATGTCTCTGGCTCTGTCATGGCATCAGTTTTTGTATAATACACCAGTGACTAAATCTTTCATTGCCCCCTTGTGTTTTGTCATATGATGGGTTCACAGCCAATGTATATCAATTGGCCAGATGGTTTCATTGGCATGGTGTTTTGACTGGCTATGGGTGCCTTGAGGAAAGGGCACTGTTTTCTCTGGGGATTATCTCTCTAGTGATACTTGAAGAAATCGATAGGGAAAAATTTGTTGTTGACTTACTGATATATTGATGATTATGAAAATTCAGACCAGGGAATACAGTCTTTTCATTGGTCTGTTTGTTCATGCAAATGCTGAAGTGCAGTCGTTTGATTGACCGGTTTGTTTATGCAAATGAGGAGGTGCTGTTTTGTTATTGGCCTATTTGTTCATGAAAATGAGAGATTGTTGAGTTGATTAGGCACTATTGACTTCCAGGCATCTTCGCTGGAATTTAGCACGTGCTACCTGACATCGGGGGTGGGGGGTGGTGAGCTGAGAATTTACCCTACCTTTCCTAAGTTACAAGGCTATCTAGCTGTGATAAATTTACCTGGTGTTGGCAGAAGTGATTGATGTTGAGTAGAAAAATTCTCATTTACATTTACAAGGGTTCATTTTTGATACCGGTCGTGAGATCTACATACTAAGTGGTGTCTCTCTGTCCTTTTTGTCTCTGTGTTACAGATATGCTGTCTGAGCACTCAACTGATCTGGGGCAAAGTGTCCTGGGGGGCATGTTGCCCTGGAGAAATTTGCTGTCTGGACGTTGTGCGCACACCTAGGGAACTACACATCGATTACTTGGGTTTCAGAGCAAATGGCGACTATTTTGGCCAAACTTTATCAGGATGTTTCATTTTGGGGCTAAATTTCACGTCCTTTTCTCCTATGAAAAACATTTAAAAATCACATCAAAATCTCTTATCAGTCCCAAAAATTCTCCATTGATTACAGGAATTATATTTTGAGTTTAACGTTAAATATCATTGTCTGATATACGGATGGGAAGAAGCCGTGTTGATGGATCACATGACTGGTACCCCTGCTGCCACCTGTGACCCGTGAGGTGACAGTAGATATATGTAGTACTTCAATGTAGGTGCCATAGTATTTAAAATTGATCTTCTTTTTTGAAGGCGCACAGAAATGTTGAAGCATAACACTTTGAGTTCATCAAAATGACCACAGTATTGTATCTTAATGCACAGAATTCTCTCATTTTGCCTATGGTGCTCGTTCAGATCCATCGGTTTATACTCGCCAAAATTTCGACAGTTTTATTTTTTAATGTCCGTCTTCTGTGGTGGACCTGTTCAACTTAGTGCCCATCTTTATGTTTTGTCTTCCCAAGTTTAGCGACCATAACATTAACCCGATGAGTACGGTTAGTAAAGCTGCTTCATAATCCACTAGAGGGCTCCTCAAGTCTTTGGTGCCGTGTCATCAGTGGCCATTGTTCTGTGACGGTCTCTTGTGTCTCGCTGTGAAAAAACACATGGTGAAGAAAAAATGATCTTCACTTCAACGATAGTGAATTAGCTATAGAATGGAAAGGTTTTGGGTCACTTTCAGACCCTGTACAGCCTTTGCATAACGTGCTGAGATAACACTGCTTGCACTGAGTAGTTGGCACTCAAGATCTGTGCTACAGCGCTCGATGCTTAGCTACACATCAAGTCGCATTTGGCGACCTGGCAAAAATCCTGGGTCGACAAAATTGAAAATGAAGTCATCGGCACCTACAACTGAGGTTCCCTATCTGGCGTAAATTTTCGGCGACCAGAAAAGGTCGTACGTCTGTAATGGCATCCATTTTCCATGTGCTTCTCTAATATTTTACCAGTCGACAAACGTCCATACAAGCTAACCCAGTTTATACGACGACCGGCTGACGAGCATGTCCTCGCAGACAACTGCATGTCCTGGTGGTGTGAATTTCCGCGGTCTTGTCCAATTTTTGCTGAACAATTTCAACTTCTGTCTTTTTACTTCTTGTAATTTCAACTTGGTGGCAAATGCATTCATGACATACGGTAAATTGAATTATTGTAAATCAAAGGTAATACATCTAGGAAAACTATTAGTAATGTCAAGTTTGGAAGTCAACACCAACATTGAAACGAATTTTGTGGGAAATATTCTCATGGCGACTTGGCATTTTTCCCAGGTTGCCAAACACAATCTGAGGTCGCATTTGCGACCTGCAGGTCGCCCAATCGAGTGCTGTGCTAGATTACACTGGGCAAGCACTGGGCAGTTGTGGCTCGAGAGATGTGGCTAGGTTACAGACCTTAGAGAGGGGTTGACTCAGGGCTTGGAATTTTCCGCAGAAACGCGGATTTCCGCTTTTTTCAAATGTTCTGTCCACGCATTTTATTATATTTCCGCGTAAAAAAATCGGATTTGATATAAAATTTCCGCGGCAAATTCCTTTCTTACCGCGGCGTTGCAGATGACGTTCACCTCGAAAAGTGGAAGTTACTCTTTATGTTTCGGAAGAACGTAAATTGTCAACATTGCCGGGGCATCTGGGATAGCGTGGTGGGATTTTCAATGGCATCTCGTGTTATTGTAAATCGCGGCGACAAATACTACGGCTCTGCAGCCAAAAATGTGTGGGTTGGGAGGGTACGGACGGACGAGCTTAAAGACGCATGCTACTGATGGTGGTAACGCTTCGTTTCTTTTTCTTTTTTTTTAGTCTTCCCAATTTTTGTCGGGGAAAGATTTACATCGATCATTTCAAGGCTGGGTAGCGCGCATAATTTGGGCCATAAAAGTTTCCGCGTTTTTTTGTCATTGGTCATTCCAAGCCCTGTTGACTAGTCTTTGTCCAACCTCTGTTTTCTGCTGGTTTCCAGTAAAAGGGTTCAAAGTTGGTGGAAATTAAGGTTATTCCCTGTGTTATGACCATGTGTGCATGAAGTGTGTCTGTTCTCTCTATGACCACAATGAGCATGGCATTAAGTTTCACAATGAGATATTGGATTACTACAACTGTGCTCAAATAGATGGCCTCTCTTTTGTTCTCTGTGACTTCTCTGTTGTTCTGAGTGAGTGTTAGGTACATGGATATTGGAAATAGTCTGAATAGCAGGATTAGTAGAATGTTATTGGCCTTTCTGAATGGCTGAATATGTACACATAGTAATAACTCAGCAATATTTAGGACATGGTATGGTGGAGGTGGTCGTTATTCATGGTATGGTGGAAGTGGTCGTTATTCATGGTATGGTGGAGGTGGTCGTTATTCATTTTCTCATAAAGGATAAGTGGTACCTTCATCTCTTTAACCTTGTATTATAACCATCAGAGGATATTTTTGATAATGACCGTATTCACTACAGCACTGGAAGCTTTTGACAAGTGAACGTGATCAATTTTTGGCAGTGATTTTTTGGCCAAAATTGGTGAGATATTTTGAGAGGTAGCTTTTCACCAGACTTGTTTCTTGGCCTTGTTTTCGACTTAGATTTTGGGCACCGCTGTTATGGATGCTGAATTCACGCTAAAAATAGCCGTAAATAATTCTGTCTTTGGTTTGCATGATGAGCAAAAAGTCAATATTTTGTAGACTGGTTTTTATTCATCTTCAATGCACAGACGTGCCTAACTGCCATCTTTACAGGACACCTGATCATAGCTATTGAGAAAATTGGAATGACTTGAAAAAAACATCTGTTAGGAGTAAAAAATGATATTCGTTTGAATATAAGAAGTTGGCTTTTCATTACCCAAGTGATGTTTTTAAGCAGGTATAAACTCGTGTTCCGTTGATGAAGATAACTAATGATTTTGCCTATAAAATTGATCTCCAGTCATTCCTATCCCTGATGAGAAGTGGTTTCAAAGTTTGCAGCGCTCGACGCTAAGCTAAATGCCAAGTCGCATTTGGCGTGGCGACCTGGTGCAAACGAAATCTGAGGTCACCAAAACTGAAAAATCTCGGGCACCGTAATGAATTCTGTTGTGTCCAATCCAACGTAAAAGTTCATCGACTAAAAATAAAAAAATTTTAGTGGCCTCAACATCACTCATTCCCTTGCGCTCCTCCAATTTTCCCCGTAAATGCTTGTGTGATAAATGGTATAGGCGTATATTCATTCTCTAACTCAATTCCTCCCGTCGACGAACGAAAATATAACTCAACGCATGGGCTAGTGGCGCAAATTTCACCAATCTTGCACGATTTTTGCCAAACAATTCTGACTTCTTTCTATTTACGTCATGTTGTAATTTAAACGTGGTGCCAAATGCGCTGATTAAATGAAATAAACGGAACAACTGTGTATCAAAGGTAATAAATCTAGGAAAACTGTTAGCAATTTAAAGTTTGAAAGTCAACTCCAACTTTGAAACGAATTTAGAGGGAAATATTGTCTGACTTAGATGATACTCGCACTGGTGACTTCGTGGCAACTTGGAAATTTTCCCAGGTTGCCAAACACAATCTGAGGTCACATTTGCGAGTGCTGGTTTGCAAAGAACCGACAACTGAGTATTCATTGAGACCCTTCTTGATGCATAAAATGACACGTGATTATCGTCAGCAACGACAAACTATACATTATCACTTCCAGTTTAACAAAGGAACAATTTCAGATTAATTTCAATTCCAGACCAATTTCAATTTCAGACCAATTTCAATTTCAGACCAATTTCAATTTCAGACCAATTTCAATTTCAGACCAATTTCAATTTCGTACTGATTTTCATAACTGTATGTACGGTTATAGTCTAAATCAAAAGTTGTTTTCCTGATAAAAGGCCGGTTAATAAATGTTTTAGGTGTTGTCTGCAAAGTTTGTAGAACAAGTTGATCACTGGTCCTTCCTGGTATGATGTTCGATTGATGTTATCATATACTTCCTTGACTATGGCAAACTTGGCTCATGTTGAAAGATTGTAGCCTGACTCTGTATAAATGATGTTAGCCTTTGGTGTAGGTTTTCTTAGTAAGAGCATCATTCAAGTAATGGCTCTTGTGGTTAAATCAAATAGCAATCAAGCTCTCTGGGGTTTACCTGGCTGTGGTCAGAATGCTTGTTTGTGGCCAGCTTGTTGAGACCATCATGGGAAATTGAAACCAGTCTCATCTCTGTAATGTTTAAAACCACCAGGTCAGTGTGGTGACAGTGATCTTGAGTTGATGGATTTTTGATTGGGTGGGCAGGTATATAGGGGGATTGTGTCCAGCTGCTGTGCAGTACCCCTTTGCCACTCTGCATAGTACGTTTGTTTCTAGTATAAAATCTAAGTAATTTATTTTTATGCACCCACATATTCAAATATGGGTGCATATTGCCATCATCTCTGCCTGGGCATCTAGTGTCTGTAGCTGTATCTCCTAAACCTCTCACAGTATCTTGATGAGATTTGAGAGATGTGTTTTTATGAAGCTGATGATAGGCGATGAATTTCGGACAGATCCTATAATCGGTGTGCCCCCTGGTGGCAATTTTAGTTTTTTACGTTTATCTCTGTATCTAGAAAAGGTGCTCAACAGATTTTCATGAAATTTGGCACATAGGCATCAATTAGTGAGATGACGCTTTCCTTCCGTTTCGTATGGATTCGAGGTATTTTTGCCATCTAGTGTCCATTTTTATTGTTTTTGAGTCTGTTTTTTTGGAGTTATCGACTGGGGTCACTGCCTGTCTTTGCTAACAGCAGGCAGTGACTGGTTACTATTTGTTAACATTTTGTTCTAATAATCATTATTTTGAAAGTATAAGCATTCTATTTCAATTTATCCATGTATTTGCTGGATTCTTTACGTTAAAAAAATCACTGAATGTAAAGTGTTCGCAAAACGAGTTCCCGTCATGCCATACCGCCTATATTTGGATCATGTGTTAGCCTGCTCAAGAGTCAATTTTTTCCTATGTTATTTTCTAGTACATCGTCATGGTCCCAACGTGGCAACCATGAACTGCTTGGGAAAGGGCCTTAACAGCCCAAGGCCAATTTGTTTTCAGTTACTTAACAAAGACCATTGGATGATTGCACCTATTTGTCAATTCATAATCACACTGTCTTTATTACATAATAGACAAGCATGCTCTCTTTACAGTTGAACAGGGGCAGATTGGCTCTGCCATCAGGTTCACAAGTCCCTCTTGTTTATGTTCCCATTAAATTGTCTTTGTCTACTGCCAGCATGTTTGGTCACTTCAAAGACCCTTTGTGCCCCTGACCATGGAGCATCTGCCTTTGTTTTGGACTACCTGTGTTATCACCTGGCCAAGGTGTTTAAATGTAAACTGATGGTTAATTGATCAATACTCTATTCCTACATTAGCATGCTGTGTACATATCAACAGTACAGCCTCTATTCTATAATTAGACTAAAAGGTACACTGTGGGAAGATTGGAATCTCTGTTCTGGCTAAGAACTAGGTGTTATTGGGCTATTTTTAACACAATTCCAGGTACAGGAAAAATCGCATGAATCGGATCCAATCAAAGCACAAGATTTCATCCGGGCATGGGGGGAATCCGACTTATTTGAAAGACAGAATGCACGAACTAACCCAGCGGTGTCGTTGAACTTCGTTCAAGTTAAGCGAAAATCTGACTTGTGCAAGTTTTGCTATACGCTACTTCAGTGTCAATCATTTTTCACAATTTGATAGTTAACCATGTAGGCATGTGCGTTTTGTCAAGTATGGCATATCTGTTTTCCCCAGTCTAGAACCTTCAGGCCTCGACCACTGTCCGTTACTTGTCTCTGTTCACGCTTCTGTTCAACTTATATAAATATTACATGATGAGATTAGATAGTTTTTTAGTCAACTTTTGTAAAATTTCATTGGCAAGGTGATTTCCTTGAGTTCATTGGAGGTCATGTTCCTGTCATGTATTGTCAGTTTGTCAAAGTCAGTTGGAAGATTTCAAACTGAAAACATCCTTTTCAATAGCTGACTTTTGATACTGGTGCCATCTAAAGTACCTTTGAGAGCGCAAAAGAAACTTCCGCTTGATCCCGACTCGGACAGAAATTCAGTTGCTACACAGTGGTTCATTAATTTACACAAGGAATAAATCTCCTTCCAATTGTTTGATTAGGTCGAGTTCATCAATTTAATTTTAGCTTTTCGACATCAACTGGGTGTGGAATTCTTCCCCTCTATAAGTCGCAACTACTGGCTTTGCATCCTCACAGTCTTTTTCACTGTGGGTAATGTATGTGACAGGATGTCCTTCGTCCATGGATATTTCAAGAGGTTGCCTTTTTCGGTGAGCCGTTAGTACACCCCACCGCACAGCAGTGGAAAATTGTCCGGCATTATGATAGCAAAATAGGTGGCGTTGAACGCCTGTCCACCAAAGATTTGTTTGTCATAATTTGAAAATCGGCTATTGGCTGTATTTCAGATGGGTTAATGATGCAGTTCTGCCTAACGCTTCAGGTTCAAGTTGATAGAGCTCTCCCTAACCTTATGATCTATAATAGGTCATTCACATCAAGTTTGCACTGGTTGAGTTGATTAAAACCATCCACTGATAAGGTCTAGGCTGGTGGAGAGTAAGGCTATCACGACATGATGTTGGCCCACTGTCTCTTATCAAATGGGGGCATGTTACCACCAATGTAAACATGCCGCCTTTGAGGGCATCTGAAATTTATTTCTCGCGTTCCTGGGTGTTTTCAACTGTGGTTCCTGTCCCGAACTGTTGGGTTTTAGACTGTCAGTCTGGATTAGTGCCCTTGCGGGTTATTTTAAAATTCCGCCATGTTCTTTTGCCCATCCCATGGCTTTTTGTTTGTCATCTGCTATGTCCTGGATACAATGTTTGTGAGTTGCTCTCTTTCCACCATTGACATACAGCCGCAACCTATCCATGTGTGCTTTTGCTAGGCAAATGTCCAGCGCCACCTACAAATCACTAAGATGTGTCAAGGTTGAAGATTAAAGACCTGCTTTCAGTACACTTAAGATTTTTACATGAACAAGGTCTATGTGTGTGGTATAGCTTTATTGTGCATTTTCCTCAAGCTTATTACATATTTGGTGTGCGTTGGAATAGACTGCAATAAGCCAATGCGATAACACGATTAGCGATATTCTTATACACTGGATCAAATACCGTGTACCATTCCTTTATCACCTGACTGCATTGTGCTGGGTATTTTCGGACCGTGACCTTTGACCTTACGGTATATCTGCAATTAGTGATATCATTGGTGTTGCCTTCATAAAACTGATGGTGCACTGTTTTTTATGTTGCTTTCCCACCACCGCAACTAGAAACTCCGGTCTATCGCAACTCCACTTACCTTTCCCATTGCCTGGCGACATCGGAGTAACCCTTAGTTCTCTGATTTAAACACAAGGTGGTGTTGTTGAATCTTACACTCGCACTAATGGATTTGAGATTAAGACTGTCCGGTGTTATCCTGTACCATCAGATTTCTGTTGACTTGTTCCTTCCGTCGGTAATGAAAGGTGCTGAAATGTCGATTGTCTTGTCGAGTGTCGCGACCTCTGACCTCTCACGATTATTCTAGCTGAAGTGGAATTAACTGTTTACTAATGAAATGGAGTTACGCAGTTCCGTACTTTAATCCACCTATTTTGGGAGGAGTTTTGAGGGCTAATTAAGTCCAGGAGACAAGCTTACCCATTGAGCATTTCTATAGAACGGTGTTGGTGGGAAAGTGATATTAGTACATATACCTGAAACGTATTCTTTGTCTCCTGTGAAAACAAGCAAGCATTTGATTGACATCAATTGTCAAGAGTGGTAGTTATACATTTCTTTGTTGCCGTGGAGATTATACCCTGCGTTACTATCATGTTCATGAGCAGCTCATTCTAAAAATATGTGTAGTCATTTGCCCTGTTTTCAAACTGTTCCCTTCTTTATCTTTTAAACAAATAGGTTGTTGAATTCACTTGTCTGTATGAATGCCCGTCTGACATTTCTATGTAACTATGGTGTGTTACTTACTAATAAGAATGTTTACAGTGCTATTTTTGCAATTTGAGTCCGACCTATGGGGGATACTACTTTTGAACTGCTGTTGATGTCGGGCCAGAGGTGCATCCAGAGTGTCAAAAATAAGACGTCTAGCGGTCCAAAATGAGTTTTCAGGTTTCCTGATTTCCCTGGTTTACCACGACACTTGACTGTGTTTTATGACTCCGTGGTATGCTATTGTGGAGACATGGGGTGTGCAGTAAGGTTTATCATGTCTTACATCACATCTGAACTAACTTTTTTTATTCTGGACAGGCCAATGAGCCTCCAGAAGTGCTGTGAGCTTGTTAAAAGAGACACCAATGCGTCCTTGCTTACTTTACTTGGGTGTTTAACTGTTAAACAGGGCGCCCTAACAAGGGTGTCCATTTGGATGCCTGCTAGAGGAAGTCGTGTCTGGGTCCATACATTGATATTCTGTTTATGAGCAGTGTTGGTGGTGCTCACATATTTGGGCATCTGAAGGTCAGGGTAGAGGAACGATTCTGTTTCTGGTATCGTAATTTCCTGTCACAATCTCATTCCAGTCTGGCACCTGCAAACACCTGATCCTCGGTCAAAGAACGAGGTTTTAGAAAGTCCTGACTGGATTTTAAGTGGCCAGTCATGAATATTGTTTCCATGTGTTAAAAGTCTCAATCAAAGTACTACAGACTGAAACTCCCCTCAGGCTACTAGACAGATAGTAAAAATTCTCCAGTTTGGCTTGCTGTCTAAAATTTGGGACCCTGTTATTCGGGCGGAAATTGAATTTTCTTTCTTCTGAAGTTGGATTTTGGCGTTTTTTCATATTTCTATAATCTCAAAGTACTGCGTTTTGTATCAATATAATCTGAAAATAGACTTAGCAGTTCATAAAATCATTAAAAAGTGCCGCCAGTGCAATGACTTTGTGCCTTCTGATAGTGTATCATCAAGGTGAATGTAGTTTGTTGTTGATCGTAATTTTGTAATTTGGGATAGCAAATATATCGCTTTTTTCTAAAATTTGGTACAAAAACTCCCACCTTGACTGAATTACATAATTTTTCACTGTCTCAAACTGAAGAATGTTTACCACATGTCATGTAACCTAGGCTAAGGTTGCTGGAGGGCCACTGTTATTGTATGCCTCACTTTCATTGTGTCCCTCATCTTGTGTATGAGGAACTGTTGTAATGTGCTGAATTGTGTGGAATACATGTGTTATAATGCCAGAACGTTTTGGGATTCTTCACTTGTTTCGCCTGTCACTTTTCAATTCTCTAAAGGCTGAATACTTTGCTGCAAACAACTGAACCTTAATTAAAACGTCGTTTTATGACATCTGCACAGTACAGGGCTTGGAATTTTCCGCGGAAACGCGGATTTCCGCTTTTTTCAAATGTGCTTTCCGCTTTTTTTATAATATTTCCGCGTATAAAAATCTGATTTGATATAAAATTTCCGCGGCAAATTCCTTTCTTACCGCGGCGTTGCAGACGACGTTCACCTCGAAAAGCGGAAGTTGCTCTTTATGTTTCGGAGGAACGTAAATTGTCAACATTGCCGGGGCATCTGGGACAGCGTGGTGGGATTTTCAATGGCGTCTCGTGTTATTGTTAAGCGCGGCGACAAATGCTACCACTCTGCAGCCAAAAATGTGTGGGTCGGGACGGGCGAGCTAAAAGGACGCAGACGCATGCTACTGATGGTGGTAACTTTTTTTTTAGTCCTCCCGATTTTTGTCGAGGAAAGGTTCACATTGACCATTTCAAGGCTGGTTATCGGCCGTGATTTGGGCCGTAAAAGTTTCCGCGTTTTTTGTCATTGGTCATTCCAAGCCCTGAGAGTACAAATAAACTAACGAGTTACTAAAATTTTCTTAACCTTTATTTTTGTTGAGGAAGTTGACCAGTAGAGGAGGAGTTACCATATTTAGAGCATGAGTTGCTCGTCCTTTGTGCAGTTAACGTTCAAGCTGTGTTCGCATGTATGTTCGCACGCGCGCGTGTCTGTTCGCGCGTGTGGTTGTGTTTGTGTGGTTGGTTGAGTATTTGCTGTCCGTCTAGCTGGGAGACTACTCACTGGTCATGAACACAGTGTCAGTTAGCTCTGTCAGTGTTGTGTTCACTGTGCAGCAGTCCTACTCTATGTCTGCAGCAGGCTCGTGTGTGTAATTCAGCATTGTGATGCAGACGATGTTTTGTGTCAGGCAGCAAATTGTTTGTCATGTGGACTGACACTATAACATTTCTCTTGTCATTTTTGTTTAAATTCTCTGGTCTTGTTTTACACATGGATTTGTAATCAGGAAGTTACGTTCATTAAGTTAAGCTGGTGAAAATGTGCAGTGTTTGTTATTCATTGCTAATCTTATTCTTGACAAGGTCTGACTGTCACTTGCTGTCACAGTGCTGTCATAATTAAGTATTTTCAAAGTAGCGGGTGGTCTGTTGACATTGATCATTTTCCTTGCTTCATGGTTTGTTAACCACTCTAACCTGTCAGCACATGGCTTGACGGTGTTGTACCATAGTGCCATTGTGAATGACTCTTGTATAATAAATCAGTAGGTTGTGATTTATGTATAATCACGTCTACATGTATTGATCATGGAATCGAAATCATATTTTCCCAGTTGTCTGTTTGATAGCGATGATGACACTCGTTAATATCCAGGTCTTCCTCCATGCTCTGTCTGAAGTCATCTATTATTCAAAGTGCCTTCGTTTACAGTTGGGCATTTTCCCTGAGGTATTTAATACAGTTATCACACCGTGTCTGTGTGCCCATGCCATGTGTTGTTTTGTTTTCTGGGAAATGATTTCATTTTCCATTTAGTAGTCAGGAGTTCATTTTTTGCATTGACCTTTGTGAAATGCGATCGCGTTTCGTCAAGCAACTTGCCGATCCATTTTCAAGCTGTAATCCATGTTTTCTGGATCTTTGACGAACGGAAAATCTTAGTTTGTGCCTTGAAATATGAGTCACACAACATGTTTTTTTGCAAAAAAAAATTAAATTTCTAAAATAATAAAATGCTAGCGGCCACATGTTTTAAATTTTATAGTTTTTCTGTCAATATGCATTGGAACATTCTCATGTTTGGTGTACCTTGCCACAACTGCAGTATCAGGTATCAAAGGGTCTCGGTCTCTAATATCCTAAATCTTAAAGCTGTCCTGTAAGCTGTGTGTGCAAAAGCTTTAGGAAGACACAATTATGTAAGGTCGTTTGTCCTTCCTTGCCTGCTTCATTTTTTCTCGTTTGTTTTTCAGGTAGTGTCCGAAGCTGTCGACAGTTTGTCAGTGTCCCCAAAGAGTAACGACAACGGCACTATGAGTGTTCTCACATCAACTAATGGCAACCGGGTGCCCATGATGATGGATTTTGCGAAAAGTCTGTCGAAAGAAAAACTTGAGCCAAAGAATAGTTTGCATTTGAGAGCGTCACGACACTCCGTTCCCCCCATAGAGTTGACTGACAACCCAACCACCTTATCTGTGATTACGAATTACAACGGTATGGCTATGTATCATGCTGTTGACAAACTATCGCCGTCTCAAGTCAACGGTGTTCGTTCATGCACAAGTAAATCTGCTTCTCCAAACTTTAATTCCTTGAAACAAAGTGCACAAGAGAGTAACCCAAGTGTGCAAGCTTGCGTTGAATCTAAAATGTTCAATGGTGCCAGCACCTCCCCTTCAATACATCCGTCTTCCGAAATGCAGAATCGCACAAAATACGTTACCGACTCGGAGGTGCCGTCAACGAGTCGTGGTTTATTTTCTAAGCCAAAAAAGAGGCGCAATCGGTCGCCGATGAAAACGCCTCCTGCAAGTCTGGAGTTGCCGTCGCCGTCACTCGTAGTAGAAGAACCGCCAGAGCTGTATCCTCCATTAGACATAGGGTCCAACGAGTCTCCGGATAGCGGAATACAATCGGTGGGGTCGCCAGATCACGAGTCCAGTCCGCGGCACCAGATGGAGACGTTCCTACTTCCTCAAGTCGAGGAACGCCTACCTGCGCCATCAGTGAGCGAAGTTACAGCGCAACACATTCGCGAAGCAAACACTTCATTGGGTGCTGATGACAGTACATCACGAGACAAGGGGTATAAGTCAGTGAAGGCGCCAAAAGTGAAAAGACCAGTTGGAAGGCCGCCGAAACTTCGTAAAGTTAGTGACGACGGTGGTCCATTTCCAGGATCCAGTGACAGGCTCATAGTTGATCGAGGTCTTCTGTCTGGCAAAAGCGAGAACGCTTTGAGCATAAATAAAACTGTGATATGTCCAAAAATAAAGAAACGGCGAGGCAGACCCCCGAAAATCCCCAACAGTGCCTCAGTACAAAGTACTTCACTATTACAAATGAACTGCGGAAGTGTGCAGCCTAATGGCACTTCTCTAGACTTACGTGCCACTGTTCCAAAGGCATTTGTGAAATCAAGAAAACCTGTGATAATGGATACAAGTAAAATTAAAAAACGTCGTGGTAGACCGCCAAAGATTTGCAATCCGCCTCTCGACTTATCGGGTAGCAGTGCGAAAAGCGGTGTCGTAGTAAAAAAGAGGGGCCGTCCTAAGGGTGCACTGAATAAGAAAACAATTTTGAAAATGATGAGCAACTGTGCAAATGTTGAACAAAGTCGTGTGCCAGTCGTTCAAGGAGGTGCCGTGAATGCATCTGATGCGCAGCTAGAAACTAAAGAATCGACATCCAGATTAACAGATACCTTTGCTTCTGTTGATCGGAGGTCAGTTAAGGAGAACCTAAATTATAGTACTATGGACGCGTTTATCCGCCCGGTGGTGAAACGGAAACCTGGCCGTCCTAGGAGACGACCTGTTTCCAGCCTAGGTCAAGTGGCGACATCTGTCTGTGATAATAAAGATAATAAGGTACTTGGAACCGATTTGTCTGCGGGGCCGGACAGTGATTTTAATTCATTGATGCTTAGCGTGCGAGCATCAATCGATTCACAATTCAGTGCTAGCAACGCAGATCCATGCTTTAATTTAGACTTGAGTCCTGTGTCAAGCAGTTGTAAGGCAGCGGTCACAGATAGTGGGACCACGAAACGAAAATATAAAAAACCCAAAGTTCACGTGATGATGCGGACTCACAAACATCGAAAGAGGCGGAAGAGGAAAAATGTCTCACAGACTTTGCCAGTCACTACATGTCCTCCCCCACCTGTTCCTGGTAACTCGGTGTCATCCCTCCCTGTTGATCAACCCCTAAACATTGATGTGGGTTCTCCTAATGACCCTGTTATGTCTCCAGTAAGATCGCAAGGCAGTTCGTCTAAACCTGTGGTGGGCGCGCCAAGCTCTTTCGTTTCTGTCTTCTCATTCAATGCAAGCCCAAAAATGTCGTCGCCTAAAGCAAGAACTAATGTGCCTCTTTTGCCTGGGCCTGATGATCTTTTGTTGAGTGACTGTGAGAAAGTGAGCGAGTCAACTAGCAGCACGTCGCGTAAGAAATTATCCTCCGTCACTTCTGACCTATCAGAAACTGGCGGTAAGGTCCGTTCTAGTCAGTTGTCGTTAAAGCTGAAGCGAGCGCGTAAGAAAAAGAGGAAAATGTTGAATCTCAAATCAAAGCACAAAAACATTGTCGATCCTGTCTTCCTCGCTGAAATGGACGACTTATCGGCACTGGTAACATCGCTAACATTATCGCCCAGTGGTCGTGCGTGTGTTCAGAACATTGCAAAGGACGCTCTTCCCGACATGTTCAAACTTGATAAAAGTTTATTTAGAACTTTCAAAAATTCCCAAAGTGGTACATCAGTCACCAAACCGAAGAAGGGACGTCCTCCTGGCAGGCCTCCGAAAGCGAAAGCCGCCAAGGATTCTATAAAGCACCGGCAAGCCATCTATACTGTTCCTAAAATCGTGGGCAATCCGCCAAGAATCATCGATGCTCCTGTCACAATTTACCAACGGGTCGTGCCACCGCCAAAAGTTGCGTTAAAGAAAAAGGTGAAAAAGAACGGTAAGAATCCTGTCGGACGGCCTCGCAAACACCCTGTAGAGGGCACTTTGGTCAATGTGCAGTCCTCCTTCAGCAAGAGTGCCCATTGCCTTCCTCCCAAAAAGAGACACAAACTTCTGGCAGCGTCTCAGGAAAACCGGGTCGTCCAAGAGGTGGCGGTTGCAACAGTGACAGTTCCGACGAAACCGAAGGCAAAACGGGGGAAGAAGGCGACTTCTAGTCCGAGCGAGAGTTGCGAGGTGTCCAGTTTAACGCATGTACAAGGTAATCTCATTGGAAAATACAGTGAAGTTCTTACATTGGATGATGACATTTTTTTCACCTCAGAGTAGTAGGCTACAACACACGTAAGAATGAAAATCGAGTTTCGAAAGTTGTCTTTTTAAACATTGTTACAAGAAAATATTGATGCTGTTTCAATGAGGAAACTATTTTGAAAGCATGTAAGAATTCTTTGAATTTGCTCTGTTTTGCGCGATTCTTGGGAACATCGGCTAGAATCTGTTCTCATGGTGTTAAATACTTTGGTTCATTTTTCTTGTAGGTTCAAAAGAGCCCTGGTGTGGTGAAGGTGTTGACGGTGCAACCAAGACATTCCCTGTGAAATCTCACACCAAAACTCATGACTGTAACACTCCTTTTGAGCCTCAGTCATCCTGCAGCATAACTGTAGAGGGCACCACTGAACATCGGTCATTGTTCGAAGCATTCAGGGAATTTAGCTCACCACCACATGGGGCGAAAAATGTAAAGAAAAGCGCTGGAGGTGGCGATGTAGGCCGAACATCTGAAAGTATGGGTGCCTCTGCCCAGCTGAATACACCAAAGAAACAGGCTTTGGCCAAGGAGCTGAAAACAGTGAACTTGGAGGAGGCCATATCACCACACAAACTGTCCATGTTCACCAGTCTAAAGAAGCCTCGTAAGAACAGCGCAGGTGGCGGGTACAACGAGAGAATGAAGGCGTTATTCCATGGGTCCAGTACTCTTGTCAGCAGTGGTTGTCTCAAGATCGACAATGGTAAGTCTAGAGTTAGTGGTGGTAGGAAGACAACCCAGAAAAGGAAACGGTTTCTCAGCGAGCAGAATTCATCTGACAGAGCACCTGCTGTGTCTCCTAGAAAACGACGGAAAAGTGAGCGCGACGCGTCAGCTGCACTTGAAGTTCCGCCTACATTTCTCGGTGCTTTCACTTCCTTGCCGTACACGGTAACTGCTCCAGCGGTCCCTATTGGGCAGGTTGTGAAACGAGGAAGAGGACGTCCACCGGGCTCGAAAAACAAGAAAAAGAAGTTGGACACAGACCTGGTGGTTGTGCCAGTCGTCCCCAAGCGTCGTGGAAGACCACCGGGGTCTAAAACCAAAAATAAATCAAAACCCTCGAAAGAAAAGCAGCTTTCACATATTAACAACTTGGCCCTGAAAATAAAGAAGCGAGTAGGTCGTCCACCCAAAGATCCTTTCCGCAGACAATTATTCTACAAAGGCATCAATGTTAGCAAGCTGGGAATTCAAAATGACGGGGTGTCGGAGATCTTCGCCAACAATAGAAAGTATTCCGAGTCTCTACTGGCCGAGATCCCAGTGGCGGAATCTCAATCGACCCATGAGAACTGTTGGCCGGTAGCAAGTGATTGCGATGGTCAAAGGCAGCTGGGTCCCGGGGAATCGGATTCTACGACTGCAAATAGCAAAATAGTCGAAGAGCAAGTTCAGGCGCTGACGGAGCACATGCTTCCCGCTGAGCCTTCTGAAACTCCTGCTTGCTTAAGTACCTCAAAGCCCAATCGCACTGTTGGAGTTTCTGGTGCTAAGAAGCTGAAAGTCAAGAAAAAATTGACTGTTCCAGAGGTGACCAGTGGTCAGGAACGTCTGTTGGAATCTGATTGTCAGCCGCTGTCTTTGCTAAAGCGCAAGAGACGTAAAGTTGGTCGACCCAGATTGGACAAGAATTACAGAATCCAGTCAACTGTTGCACAGGAAAGGTTAGTATTAAGCTCAGGGTCTTGTTGTAAACGGGCTAGGTGGGTCATGAAAGGAGTCAACTTTGGAAAAGCAAGCAAGGGAACGCGAAACTAGTTTGGATCAACGTGATGCCCAGTGTTCAAATTTGGGCGTGGTTTTTGCGACAATGGAGTATTTTTAGAATAACAAACTCTTCCCGATGCCCGCCTCTTAATAACCAGAAATGAAAAGGTTTTCATAGCCAGTAGCATTTGTACAGATAGAACGATTGCACATGCATTTGTTTGTCTTCTGTGCGTATCAGTCACGTCCCCACGTTTTTTAAAAGTATAACACCGAGACGAGCAACAGTGCTTTGTTTACTCACGGCTCACCTAGTCGTGGTGCTTCAGCCTTGTCTTACTTGCATACGTGTAACTTTTCCAAAGAAACGATACCTTGGCTAAAATTAGTCTGAGCAGGTTTTTTTTTCCGTTTCTTGTCGGCAAATGTAGAAACGTAGGTCTCAAAATGAGTTGGGGGGGGGGCTACAGTGAACCGAGTTAGTGCCTGTTGTGGAATGTTCTACAAGCTAACTGCGTAATTTAATTTGATTGAATAGAACTTTGGTTAATACAATAATTGTTGTAGAAAGGTCCTGGGAGTTACAATGCTTTTAAACTGTAAAAGTGTTTTCAGGTCACAGATATCGCGCTCTCTTGCACTTTCTGGGCTTAACTGTTATTACTATACATTACGTTTTTCATTTTTAATTTTAAAAAAGGTTTTCAAAAGATTGTGTGCCCTAATATAAATTAATCGCGAGAAAAAGTTCGACAGGGATTTTAAGATGTTTCTTCTGAGTGCTGCGTCAACATTTATTCACTTCATGCCTCTACGTCAATAAATTTGTAACCTTCGAGGCAGCATGTAATTGGTCGTGCCTTCCCGTTTCAGTCCACAGGGGTCGCCAGTGTTGATCAAGAAGTCAAAAAAGAGGAAGAAGCGGTTTGCACGTCCCCCCAAAAAGAAGTACCAGAAAGTGGGGCTCTTCTCTGATTACTACAAGCAGGAGTAAGTTATTAAGTAACAACTGGCAGTCTGGCTATTCATTGCTGTCATTTTCTTGTACTGTGACCGCGCGCTTATCTTCCGCCAAAGAAGAGGGGGGATATTAGTAATGGTAGGCGTCATTCCGTCTGTCCTTGTTTCTGTCCGTGCTCTGTGCTCAACTCCTACATTTCTTATCGCACATCAACCAAACTTTGAAAAACTATGCGCGCAAACTGCTCTAGCGCATGCCGTCGGCGTTTTGCAATACAACCCTACATCCTTGAATTTTGGCCCGTTCTCAATTTACACGCATGCATGTAGGCAAACGTTCTTCTGTGCACAACACTTATAGAATGTCGGGCAGGGGATATTACTGTCTCTGGTTGCCTTGTTACATTTGAAGTACACACTCTGCTTACACAACAGGTGACGTGCTGTTTTCTTGAATGGTTAATCAAGGCTTGGAATTTTCCGCGGAAACGCGGATTTCCGCTTTTTTCAAATGTTCTGTCTGCACATTTTATTATATTTCCGCGTAAAAAAAATCGGATTTGATATAAAATTTCCGCGGCAAATTCCTTTCTTACCGCGGCGTTGCCGACAACGTTCACCTCGAACAGCGGAAGTTGCTCTTTATGTTTCGGAGGAACGTAAATCGTCAACATTGCTGGGGCATCTGGGATAGCGTGGTGGGATTTTCAATGGTGTCTCGTGTGATTGTAAACCGCGGAGACAAATACTACTGCTCTGCAGCCAAAAGTGTGTGGGGGTGGGAGTGGACGGACAAGATAAAAAGACGCAGACGCATGCTACTGATGGTGGTAACGTTTTTTTTTAGTCCTCCCAATTTTTGTCGGCGAAAGGTTCGCATCGACCATCTCAAAGCTGGGTAGCGCGCATGTTTTGGGCCGTTTAAAATTTATGCGTTTTTTTTTCATTGGTCATTCCAAGCCCAGGTTAATGCCACGGTGGTTTGTACTACATTGAAGAGTTGTGTTCAAGAACTGTTTTTTTCAGTTTGGTTTGTTGCAACATACAGCATGAGTTTGTTTCGAGAACCAGTTTGGTGTCCGTTGTTCAGTGGAGAAAAATGGTCTCAAAATGCGGGCACGTTATATCCGACTATTACCCAGCATACATCAAGTGAGCTTAGAAATCCGTGTTTTAACGATAATGCGTTGTAACCAGGGTAGACTTTCATACTTTGGATAAAATTGTGACTTGGAGGTTTGTACTGTAATGTATTGTATTGTATTTATTTATTATTATGGCAAGTACAATTGATTCAAAGAGTAATAGATATAACATTCATAAGAAAGATAAGTGTCCAGCCCAGTTAAGGTTATTAGTCACTTTAACCATCCAACTCGCATGTAACATAACTGCGACGGTTTCTAAGTTCAAAAGCATGTATGTAATATCTCTGTGGTCATTCCAAATAGGTTACATAGTAACGAGGCTCCGCTGTGTCTCACAAAAACCCATTTGCTTAAGAAAATCAGGCTTCAGTTGTTAATTCCCGTCTTTATTGCAGCCATCCGGAGGACACGGGTGAAGCCAGTCAGTCCAAACTAACCGACGCGGAGAAGGCGGAGTACAGATCTGGTACCCTAGACGAGGGCTTGTTGCCGCCGCCTTTCCACGTGGGGCGCTATCTCCGCGAGACAGTGAAGGACTTCTGCCTGCCATACGACATCTGGTGGGAACACACGTATAAGAGGAGGTCATCAGGCAACACACTTTCGCCCAAGTACAAGAAGATTCGTCACAGTCAGTGTCTTTAGTATTGACTATGTTACCAGTACATCTGTCTCTCATTGAATGTGAAACATCAATTTGGAAAATTCATTTAAGATGGTATCGCAATAGGATTAGGAACATGTATGTATATGTAAATAAGATGTGATGTGGCCAACAGGTGGCATGCTGACCAGTGTACCTTAGGTTGTGATTCTTTCTCCTCAGATGTGCACGATGACGAAAAGCCGTACTGCCGTGATGAGCGTCACGCCTGTACCTGTCAGAGGCCGTCTAGTGAAGGGGAGGCAGGGTGTACCGAGGATTGCCTCAACAGGTGAGGAGGGGTGCTGTTCTAGCTGTATCATGGTAGTGTGGCTACGGGTACATGGCATGCTGTGTTAGAACATTTTCTTTGGTTTAATGTTAGTATCTACGCAAGTTGCAAGCTAATTGGCTGGTGTTGATCTTAAAGTGTTTGCCAGTGGCAGATGTTTTTTGTTTACTTATATACTCCTCTGCTGAGCATTGCGTAAAATTGATCCCTTTTCATCTAAAGAAGCTGAGGGATTTTTTGGCGGAAAAAAATCCATTTTGAAATGCTCTTTTTGGTTTGTTGGTTCAAATCTCAGTCAGACCAATTTGATGTTGTATTGAGAGCTGCTTCAACGGGTCTGAAATAGCCAACTTCAAAGTAAGATAAAGTGAGAATGAAGCGGTTTATTAAACCAAAAACAACACCTGTGGGAGCTCCATTCTGACATCCTTAGAAAACAAGTGAGTGTTATATGTGCCTTATTTCAGGACTCAATTTTTGTGATGTTTTGCAAAATGATATCAAAACATTCCACACCCATGTTTGTCCAAACCTGGATGTTAGTACATTTGCCCACAAGATGATTGTCTGTTAAAGTTGTGACGCTCTCAATTATGCATGACTGCTTCACTCACTTCCTGTTCAACCCCATCGTCTCCTGCAGGATGATCTACACAGAGTGTACACCGTCCATGTGCCCCTGCGGAGACACCTGCTCCAATCAGAAGATCCAGCGGCATGAGTGGTGCAAGGGATTGCAGAGGTTCCTCACCAAGGACAGGGGTTATGGTGTGCATTGTGTCGCGCCAATCAAAGCAGGTGAGGGGGCGTGGCATGAGCCTTGAACAAGTGGGCTTGACCTGTACAGGGCAAGGGCGTGGCTTGAATTGAATGGGAGATGGGTGTGGCTTGAATGGGTGATGGGTTTGGCTTGAAGGGATGATGGCTGTGACTTGAATTGGTGATGGTGTTGTTTTAGTAGATGATTGGTGTCGTCCTGCCTTATTTGGATGAGTTAGATGTTGTATCGTTTTATTTTCCTCTCCATTTTCATAAAAGTGATTTTATTGCCATTTAGTGTTAGATTGAAGTTTGTTCCCTCCTTGAAAGTATTTTTGTTATCTGTGATGTGTTGGACTGCCATACGGTCCTAGAAATACTACGTCTACACAAGAAATCACGATTTAATCACTCTAACGTAGGCTCATAAAATGAAGTCGCCTTTTCTTGCCATTTCTCGTCAGCGCAACAACAAAAAGCAAAAGGTTAAAAATGGTTGTACTGAATAGAAGTGTGAACAGAACACCATATCAAGTGTTAGTCAACAAGCCCAACTATTCATTACATGTGGCATTGGTGTGCCGAGAGTATGGTGAAAATATATTTTAGCATCCAAGTTCAGGCTAATTATCATTCACGGTAGTCCTTGATATTATTGTTGTGATATTTGAAATGAGGGTGGCCTCTTCAGTGATAGCTCTGCTTTCCAATGTCACTTGTTTTTCTTATAACACCGTATATCATGTTGCAGGCCAGTTCATCGTGGAGTATGTCGGTGAGGTAGTCAGTGAAGGTGAATTCCGGCGCCGTATGACAGAGCAGTACGCCAACGACGACCACCACTACTGCCTCCACTTGAGCAGCGGTGCGGTTATTGACGGTTACCGCATGGGCAATGTATGCCGCTTCGTCAACCACTCGTGCCGACCCAACTGTGAGATGCAAAAATGGTGGGTGCTGCTTTGTTGGTAGAATGTACTTGGACAACACTTTAAATCTATGATCTGCGCCCGTGACCTCCATACTTCAATCGATATTTCGTTTCAAAATGTGACCAATCCCTGCGCGAAAATGAAAGTTCTCTCAAAGCATTCACTGCTGTTTCATTGGTCAGATTTTTTAGTAAAGTCTTGTGTACAGTTGGTGGTTGCAGACCTCTGAGTCAAACTTCAAGTTTCATAGTTTTTCACATCTAAGTAGACAAGTAGTTTCAAAATCCCCAGTTGTATAGTCACTAGTTGACAGAACCACCTGGCAATGGCTGTTGATGCGTGTGTTATTGGTCATCATTTGTGGAGGCATGATTGAGAGGTTGGATGCAGCCATGTTGCTATTTGTTTGGCCTAGTGTTCCAAACTTGGTGAAATAGTGGGTGAACTGATGGATTTTGGGGAGTTTATAATAATAATTGTTTAAAAATTTTTGACCAACTTTTCATGGAGAACATTGATTGGCATTTGAGGAACTTGATTGAATTTGCACATATACTTAATGGCTTCTAAAAACCTACCATGGCTTGTGAGACGGTCCCTAATGAGTGTTTGTGCGCCACTATGTTGACCTGTAGTCACCCTCGTCCCTATGTTTCCAGGAATGTGAATGGTGTCTATAGGATGGGCTTGTTCGCCCTGCAAGACATTGCGCCGGGATGCGAGTTGACATACGATTACAACTTCCACGCCTATAATCTGGACTCGCAGGTTAGTAGAGTACACACGCACGCTTGTTTTGAATGCGCTTATTGATTAATTTACATTTTTTGTTTCTAACAAAAACAATTTTAGAATTCCCAAAACTCACTGCATTCATGAAAATGCTCAAAAATTCATTGTGTGTTTGTTGCTGTCAGCTGTGCAACATAACCTGTAAAAATAAATGTTTTGTTCATGTTTAGTTCTGTTAAAAATTTTGAAGAAATGAAAGTTTACTGTTCTGCCGTACTGTATCCCAAATTTAGTTTATGTAGAAAAAATGTCAATTTTGGCCCACTGTGGTACTGAACATCATATCTCAGAAATGACTGATCACAGTCGACTGTTTAAAGTGAGATGAAGGATACCGGCGCCACGAACCGCATTCTGTCATTTTGTTGTGACGCGTGTTTATCCACCTTTAATTTGCTGAGATTTACTAAACCCTTTGTTTTTCACGTTAGCAAATATGCAAGTGCGGCAGTGTTGACTGCAGGGGCATTATGGGAGGACGCACCCAGAGACTGAACGGACTGCTGAGGGACAAGAGTTTGACTCCGAAACCAAAGAGAGGTCGAAAGAGCAAGAAGGCACTGCTGAAGAAGATTCGTGAGAAGGTAGAAACATCATCATTTTCTTTATTGGACCAGATTGTATTGTTAAAGGGTCAAGCCAATATTTCTGTTGCTACTGTATCCACTTGACTAAACACACACCCTGAGTGTTCTACGATTTTGTTTTGACCATCCATGTTTTGTTGCCCTCTGCTTAACGTCCATCTCTTGATTCTCAATTTAAACGCTCTGTCACATTAACCCAAATTAATATTGTGTTTTCATTGAAAAACGTGTGGGAGATAATCGTGGACATCTTTCAATGCAAATTACTGTTGTCCTGGCCTCTGTTATTATTACATGTAGTATTCACACATTGTTTAATGTGGTACACTTGGATTTCCAGCCTCTTGTTTCTGCGTTCCATTTTAATTGAGCCCACATAATCACAGACTGACTTAAATGGTGTGCAAACAAAGATTCAGGAAACTAGTGCATCATATTGCGTTGCATAGCTAATTAAGGCCAGCGATGCAGCAATTGACCTATCGCAAGCTCCGCCCCCTTGCGAAAGGTCACGTGACACCAGACAAACATACAATAAGTTTTACCAGACAACGTGTTGTTTGTCAGGTAAAATGGCGGCTTGGAAACGAAGGTGTGTCAAGAATGCTGCGTTCTGATTGGTCAGTTAAGCCGTCACTTAAAATCCTGGTGATAGGTCATTTAGCATTGAAATACATCTAGGAAACGGGTGGATAATATTTATAGTAATACAAATTCCAAACTTGTTGGCTTCTTTTCAACAAGTCATGATCGGACCACCAAAGTTGTATTCTGCTGTTTAAAGTCGGTTTGCATATTTGTCAATTTTTCTTTAACGGCCGAATTATTTCAGATAAATGTTAAAAATTGCCTTTCTGCAAATTTGTCTATGAAATGCTGCAGTGTTAGCCACTCGCAACCTGATTCTGATTCCGATTCAACGTTCTAGTGTGTCTATTGTGGACACAAGGTGAGTGGTTACTATTCCTGTTGCAGAAACTTAGTGAATCTCAGAGCCGTGTGAAGAGTCAGTCTGCCATCAAGCCGATGTCTCACCGCGAGCGGTGCTTTGCACAGAAGCACGCCATATTCCTGGTGAGAAACATGGAGAAGATTCGACGCCAGCGGAACCGAGCGGCGTTGAACATTGACACCGACATACACGGGGAGTCGTTTGGAGACTACAGCTTCTCAGAGAAAGGTTGGTGTTATTTTCTCCTGCTATAAGAGATTGTGGAAGAGACATAAATGACAGTTACATTTGTCTCTAAATTCCGTCTTAAAATGAATACAGTCATGTTGTCGTTATTACTTTGATGTTATTCCTGTTGGTAATGTTATTGTGATTAGCTATTGATGGCCTTATGAGTGCTTGCCATCATGTCGTCTGACTTTGACCCGTTGCAGACGTGTTTATGAGCAAGTTCAACGCGTTGCACACGGCACGCTCAGTACGTACACGGCGTCTCACGGTGGCGGAAGGCAGCGGCGAAGTGACTAAAACTGCCCGGCTGGCCCAGGTGTTCAAGGATATGTTCACAGCGGTTACCAGCTGTAAGGACGAGAAGGGTAACCTGCTGTCGCTGCCCCTCATGAATATACCGCCACGATCCAGGTCAGTTGACAGGCTCTGTAAGCAGTTGGAGATCCTCGATATTAGTTACCTTAAAATTCTTCAATTTTGTGCCAAAATGTTATAAATATTACCGTTATTTTTGGAAGTTATCTACATCGCTGAGAATACTGAGTGTTGTAAAATCTCGTGAAGAGTGGTTTTTCGTGACAAAATGGTCATAATGAAAGTTCCTTTGTCTTCCATACTGTGTGCCAAGCTGAAGAATTTGAACTATAAACCTTCTTGTGCTTTCCGCTGCAGTTTTTATGTGAAATCAAGGAATTTGCTAATTAAACTTGTCAAACTAGACTTAGTCTGATAGCATCAGTGTCAACATTCTGCCACACTTGAGTGGTGACCTGCAACTAGACAGGGAGGTCATGCGTGCTGGTTTGGCCTATATTTTATGAAGCATTTTTGTTGCTTGTATGAGCTCTGGATGTTGTTGTCACTATCGAAATGCAGCCCTGTTACGGTATGCTAAGTTTGCGGATTCGCCTTGTCCGAAGAATTGTCCTGTACCGAATTTTTCCGGGTATCTGGAGCTATGGAAGTGCGGTATCAGTTGAGCTGTCTACAGTGAGCAATATTACCAACTGAAGCGAGAGGTGGGCTTGCTGTATCTGATCTGGTCAGGACCCCGGACATGTACGTTTTGGAAGCTCCAAAATCAGCAGGCGGATGTTAACCTGTGGGCATGAAAAACGTAGGCATTAAAAAAATAAATGTACTTCAGTTTTTACTGTTTTTCCCCTTTCCCAAGGCATAATATGTTGGTGCAAATGTTACAAATTTGGCTCATCATTATTTGGAGACGATACAATACAACTATGCTGAAACTGGAGTAAAACTGCGGTGGTAGTTATTGTTGGGGAAGTATAAAATTGACTTTTTTCCCGTAATTGCTTCTTTCAGCTGGCCATCAGTCATTCCTGCATTTAACTCGATACTGTTTATGACTCTAGGAATCCTGACTACTACGAGATTGTCAAGGAGCCAATAGACCTGAACACCATCGAGAGGAACATCCTGACGGGTTACTACAAGAACGTGGAACTATTTGATGAGGACATACTGCGTCTCTTCTCTAATGTTGAGGTGGGTAGGATTATCATTAGAATAGTAGGATTGTAGAATAGTGGTCACTGGGTTAATTGCCTATAACAACACTTTAAACCAGTCTTACCAGTCAGACCAAAAATAATTGGATAAAATGACCTGAAATTCACGTCATGACGGCTGAGCACAAGGGGAATTCACCATCGTAGACCGGTCATGACTAGTCATTACCAGTCATGACTGGTAATGACCAGTCATGACAGGAAACAGCATTTTGTATGATTGCTTTCGGCGTATACTGTATTTTGGGTGACTTATTTTATTCTGTTACTGAGTACTATGCATTGATCCGTCCTAACAGGGAAGTCAAGAGTGTTAGTGTTGAGAGAGAAGAGAAAGAAACAAACGTACTTTTTATATCATATAAAAACATGCATTGTTATATGACTGGATGGCCAGCAAAGGCACGGGCCGCTAATAGCTGACTACCGAGTAACAATAAATTAAATACTAGATATTTATTAGCAATTAAAAAGGGCAATATAGATAAGAACAGGAAATGTACATGTACAGTGAAATATAATACAATGCAAGTTTATTTAAAAACGTAAATTAAATGTATGTTACAAAGAATTGAACACAGAGACTGGATGCAAGGGAAACCGCATGGTTAGAAGAGCATATGTCTAAGATGTAAGTGAACTTAGTTTCCTGAGTGTAGAATCATCTTGTCTGACTAACCGACTCTCAATTTAGAGACTCACTTTGTCAAAAGTCGTTGCTAACCTGGTGTTACATGTATGTAGTGTATCAGTTAACACTCATTACAGATGCTTATGAAACAGTTGTGGTTGAGTGTGAGTAGGGATCTTGTGGAAGGAATTTTTTTGTTTGCAACCACATTCCTAAAACAATTTTAGCTACTTTTGTTTGTGCGACTTTTGATAAAACGGCCTCGAGATTATGATGTTAGGAGTTCTGAACCAAGACCTTGCGGTGCACGGGTAATTTTGGTTGATAATAGGAGTTTTTATCATTCTGATATCAGTGTCTTAAGCCTGGTGTTGGTATCGGCCAAAATAGGAGTGCAGCGTTCCTCTCCTCTCTTCAGACCTACTGCAGCCTTGACCCCAATATGTGTCACCTGGTGCTGCGACTGCGCAAGGTCTACCAGTCGGCCAAGATGGAGGCCAGTCCGCTGTTTGAGGAAATTCTCGGAGGGAACTGGGAGCATGCCGTGCAGAGCGAAGAGGAGTGTAGTAAAACACCGACCGCTGAGTTGACAGCTGAAGTCTGTGGTCACGACACGAATGAAGGTATAGATAATGAAGGAAAATGATTCATAGCCTCAATCCAGTTGTCTTGATGTAAGAATACTGACTTTTGAATTCAGATTAAGGGCTTGGAATTTCCCTCTTTTAAGAGATTTTCTCCTTTTTTGGTTTCCAGTTTCCTCTTTTTTCGCCTCTTTTTGACATTATTTTGACTTTATTCATGCATATAAAATTTCTTGCAGTTAAATTTTTCCAACACAAAAAAATATTTCTGTCACATTAGCCTATTCATTTTTATCATTACGTGGAAATTTTCCATCTTTTATGTCATTGGTCATTTCAACCTTTTGGCTATTAACTTGGTCGCAGCTGCACCGAACACTTAGAGTGATTTCTGAACTTGGCAAGGACTGTCAATTTCTCTTTTTCTTGACCCAGGCTTGTTATGTAGGCGTGGCCTGGCAGGTCATTTTACATGACGGGCGTGACCTCATGCACTCAGTGCCAGTTCTCCCCAAGACAGAAATACCGTTTAATATGAGTAAAGACCATGTAGAGATCTGTTTCATAGTAGTAAGAGATCTAAACCAAAACTTAATTCTTTTTGATAGAAGGGCAGTTTGTAGTAGCTTTAATAGTGTCTTGAGTACAAAGTCTTTGAAAAGGCCAATAAAACTGATAGAAAATCTATAAATATATTTTACCGATGGAGTTGTTTTTTTCATCATTATACCTTTCTAATGCTTCTCTAGCAGAGACGGTAGAATTGCCTCCCCTGATCAAGGGCGTGGCCGACGTGGAGCGCGACGAAGTGATTCGCTGTGCCTGCAACATCTTCGTGGACGAAGGTCTGATGATACAGTGTGACGTGTGTCAAATGTGGCAACACGCTGACTGTATGGGCGTGGAGGGGGACCAGGAGAAGTATGTCTGCGAGCTGTGTGATGGTTACGAGATAGACCCAGTGAGTGTTTCGTAGCTTTTTATTGTAAGTTGTGTTGGAAATCTGAAGTCACATTTGACTAGTGAAAAATGACTCTTGGAATCGTTGAATTTTCCTGACGTGTTTGCTGCAGTTTTTAAGGAAAACGTTCGACTCAAAATTCCGTCAAATGAGTGTTAATTATTTGAAGCTACTGAAGAGGCTGCTTGTTGACTGGATATTTGTATTTCACTGTGCAGAACAGTAATAATAGTTTGAGTAGAAAAGGTGATCTATTGAATGGGGATTCATCAGCTGCACTATCTGTGTCTCTGTTATTAGGGAAGTGTAAAGCAAAAAGTTGTCGATTTCAAGATTGAAAGATAGCTTCCAAGTGTCACTTCCTGGCTCGCTGAGTTAAAGTGTATACACTATGTATTGTCCAATTTAACCCGTCTCCATTCACTGTGTTTAACACATGACTGTTGTGGTCACTGTAGGAGGTCCTGTTGAAGCCCCAACCCCATGATGGTCTGCCTGGCTGTACCTATTACATCACTTTGATGAAGGACGGTGTTCAGATTCGTGCGGGACACTGCGTCTACCTGCTGAGGGAAGGCGACCTCAACCGCGTAGTGTCCGTGGAGGACTGTAGCGCCCCCTCCAGGGATAACATGGATGTGTTCCGGGTGGAAAGGCTGTGGAAGAACGAAAGGTAAGATTGAAAGGTCGTCAGCAAACTTCACATGCCGATGCGGCGGCACCATATTTGAAAGCTATTTTTTGGTGAAAGCCTTTGTTTTGGTTTTTGAGCATGGTGCGTTAGACGTCATTAAACCATGGAATGATTATAAGAATTTGTGGATTGCTTCAGTAGTAAGTTTCGCAGTAACTAAGTTGGCTCGATATAGTCAGTGCTTGGTGGGACTTATATTTATCTGATTCCAGTAGTGAATGACCGGGTAAGGATTATCTGGCTACTTGTAAAGGAAAATTGCCTTCTTATTTATTGTTCCCAGGAAATTGGGCGAAATATTTCACCGTTCCGCCATGCTGTGTTCTTAATGAAGGAGCTTCAGTGTAAACCTAAATAATCGAGAGTGATTTTTCTGTAACTACTGCATAAGATGTGAAGATGTGCGTGTGAACGTGTGCGAACGCATGTTTCTTGAATGCCATCTAGTTGTGAACAAGTATTTGTAACCAGGTGCGTGCCTTAAATGGCAGTTGAATTGCTACAAGTTTCTGCGGAAAGTCAGGGCCCTCGATACATTGGTTTTGTGGCCAAATATTGGTTTCAGACCCTTCAGAAAGAAAATTAAAATTACTGGAAATTCCCCGCACCAGGCAAAAAGTTCCTATTGAATGATAAAAATATCCCTCAAGGTTAGAACCACTTTCACCTCAAGCAGACACTCTGCAGTTTTTGCTTAAGCTGAGCGATGTTTTAATGCACGTAGCTCATAACTTCTAAATGTAGTAACCATTATCTGATTGGCTAACGATTTGACTGGCATTAGGTCAATTGATAATGTTCATGTCGTAGGGGTGAGAAGTTTGCATTTGGCCATCACTTCTATCGGCCACACGAGACGTACCATGAGCCTTCACGCCGGTTCTTCCCCAACGAGGTGTTCCGCGTGCCTCTCTACGAGCTCGTCCCCCTTCAAGCCATCGTGGGCACGTGTGTGGTGATGGACCTGCACACCTACTGTCGCGGACGTCCCAAAGGTGTGCTGGAAGAGGATGTCTACATCTGTGAGTACAGACTGGACAGGACGGCACACCTGTTTGCCAAGATCTCCCGCTCAAGGTTAGTAGTGGGTTGTCTATTTTACTGTGAAAACGCTTTGTTATGAGTTGCCTGTAGTGTGTTTTACTCTGAAAACGCTTTGTCGAGAAGTTCAAAAGGTTCCCGCTTATGGAAAACCTGAAATTTCCAAAATGTTTTCCACGTGTGGAAATTTATGAATAATGAAAATGGGTATAAATTGTTTAACCTGCAGAAAATTTCATCGGATGAATGAAGTTGTTTTAAAACAAAGCGGCCTCTCGTTTCGGGTCTTTTGGCGAGCTCAGGCAGTTGGTTAACATGATTGATAGCTGCCACCAGAGGATTATTTTGATAGTCAACTGATATGACATGTACGTGCATGTGTGCTCAGGTCTTTGCACCCTTATTGTTTGCAGTTTTCCAATCAACACATTCCCGTACTGCTTTGATACATTTGAGAAGCGGCTGACACCCAAGAGAACATACAAAGTAAGTAGCACAAGGCACAACTTTGTCTGTGTGGTTTAGTTAAGCTATATTAGGAGACCGAGAGTAATGAGCCACTGGCAGGTGTGGCAGTGTGCAATGCACGCGAGCAAAACTGGTCCTTAAAAAGGCGCATTGCTGTATTGGCCTAAATGTACTGTAGATTTTGCTTTCTTTAAATTAATGCTTTTGGCAACCGTGGAGGAGACCAATATCTCCACTAATAGTTGGAGCTCACTCTTTTCAGCCGCACTTTGTCCCCAGCGCCTACAGACGTCGCGGTGCCCCTCACTCGACCCAGGTGAGCAGCAAGCACAAGGGAGACAACTCGGGTGTAGATGATGACCAAGAGGAAGATCTACCACTGGCGAAAGTCAAAGAAGCCAAAGTAAGTTGTCTGAAGGGGGTGCAACGGTTTTTGACCTTACCTGTAGTAGAGGTAGAGATCCCTGGTTGTCGTGGAGAGATATTTCTCAGTGTTCTTTATTACTGTTGTCTTGGTGTGCATCTGTCGTCCATGGAACAATGGAAAGTGAGGTCGTTCTATTGTTATATCGTTCACGTTCATTTCATTTTTTTGCAGATCAAAAAGAAGAAGGAGCATCTTAAAACTGTTCTAAGAAAACTGTTGCGTTTACACGGTGTTGACATGGCAACGCTGGAGAACTCATGCCTGTGCCCAGATCTGGCACCGAGGAACCACAACAGTGACATAGAATGATTCTTAAACCATTGTAGACGTCACACAGTGGAATGGAAAGCTCCCTGGACAGTAGTTGTTAACTTTATGTAGCAGTTGTTTGACAATCACCATAGTTACCAAGTCACCTGTACTATTGCCTGTTAAAGGCATTTGGCTCTCAGAGAGGTATTGATTAATAAGTGTTCACTCCTAGTTATACATTTATGTTTGGGTATAACACATGTTAGCCAGTTTTCAGTGATGAAATTATTTATTTTTCTTCCACCTTGTTGTGCTCGTTTTCTCACTTGCCATTGTCAAGGTAGAGATCATGTGTTCTCACAACTGCTGCTAAAAGGGCTGAGATTGAGTTAGTTTAACTGACAAGGCCGTGCGCAGGCATTTCTGTTTGTCGCCACAACACACCACTGACGTGACCAATGTTTTGACGCAACTGGTATCTAACCTGTGTTTGTCAACTGAGTTTAACTCACAAGACCTTTGTGCAGGCATTTCTGTTTTTTTTGCCACAACCCACTACTGAGGTGACAAATGTTTTAACGCAACTGCCGTCTGACTTATGTTTGTCAACTTTGTTGTGCATATTCAGAAGTTCATCAGTTTTATGTAGCTATCAAGATTGTTCATCAATGTCAGGTGATTTTTCTTGAAATGTCTGAAAAGTCTTGCATTCTCGGCCATGCTGGCTTTCAGTGAAGTCTGGAATGATACGTAAGCTGAGAACGTAGGGTTTTTCCAGAACTTTGGCAAAAATTATGAACTGAAATTGATGAGCATAGTCGTGCGTTTACTGGGGCGTGTACCAAGCAAAGTTTATTGCCAGGTTATGTGTAAGTAAATCATTGGTACTTGCTGACTTGTTTTATTTTACGTCCAGGTTAAAATGTTTTGTCAATCTGGATATCTTTGAGATAAAGGCATTTGCATCCCTGTAAATAGTTTGTGTATCATATTGAAAAGCTAGGCATGAAATGTCAGCTTGTAGATGTTTTATTTTTAACTCTTATTTGTAATGATAGCCAGCGTCTAGCCTGCTGTACTGGGCTCTGTCAATGTCATTTTAGTGATAATTGTGAATGTCGTCGACGAACCGTGTCGTTAAATGTTCTTATTATTTTTATTATGCTAGTCGAAGTTTTCCATCCATTTTGACACAATTTGTGTGAGTTATTGTTGGGCATGTGATGCTGTTGAGATAGTGTGGAGGTAGGTATTAATCTTGTATAGGAGATGTATAATTGGAGTCTGTTACTGTACAAATGAGTAAATCGCAGTCGTAGTAATAGTTTTTATTTTACGACTCTCGTTGGTCGTACTACTAATTCGAAGAATGTACTATTTTTCAAATCTTGTCTTAATGCAATGTAATTGGTTTGAAATTCTTGAAGCAAGGATTTCATTTTTTTCTTTTTCAAAAAGGAATTTGTGTTGGGAGCTGATAGTTATTGCCGATGAAGTCGTTTTTTGTGAAATAATTATTGGTCTGATTTGGATTTCTGAAGTCAAAACAGTTAGTTAGTATAATCATGTTTGGCATTGGATGCCAATTTTGGTTGTGTACTATAAATGAAACAAGACGTAATTTGTGTTAATTATAACGTATCTGCAATTGTTTTAACTGTCTTAGGCTAGTTAATTAGTAAAGCATTTATTGGCTCGTTATCTTGTTGCTGGAGAAATTGTCTGGGTTGGTGTAAGAGAATTGAGGAAATGTTTTGACTTAAGAGTCGCACTGCACTATTGCAGTTGTTTAAAAAGAAATTATTTCAGTTTTACGTGTCGAAGGTTTCATTTGTACATACCTTTAGTATGTTAGGATATGCTATTTATTGTTTACATATCAAATATGTATAATTATATTTGTATTTCCGTCTAATTAAAGTGTTCCCACAGCGCTCTTGCGTCTTCATCACAACTTTGTTGAAGCAGTTGTCGGTCTTAAATAGTCAAAGCCTTACATAATACAGAAATCTAGAGAAGTAAAATTAAAATTGTCAAGTACAAGTCATAAAACATAGCTGTATCTCTTGCTCACATACTTTTTCTCTAAGGGTGTCTGGGTCGAATTCCAAAAAAGGTGATGGGGTCAAAGAGATTAGGTTGTTGTCTGAACTAATGTCTGGCATCCCCAATATTGTCCAAATGCAGTTTTTTCTTAAAACTTACCTGAGGTCACTTAAATGTCAGATGTATCAGCTGCTTATCATGTTCAACCACACAGCTTTGGAACTTACCAGGCTATTGATTTTGACAAACAGGAATCCAAACAACACAATCCACATCAAATTTTCTTGGTTTCCTCTGGGAGAACAGAGTGATGAGTTCTAAAAAATAGTTGCAGGCGGTCAGGTATACGTTGTACCAGACGGGCATTGGGTGCTCAGATGGGCCCATTGCGCTCATCACCTTGAGTCCTGTTAATGTTTTATTAATATATAGTTAAAACCGAGCTGAGGATCTGGAGACCTGCCTCCCGTTCAGTAACGCTAGAACCTCGCTAAAAAGCAAGACTTCGTGAGATATTGCTGTGAATTTCAAATGAGAGCACGTGACTTTGATTAGGTTTTAGCTAGGTCCTAGCGTCTACTGAACGCACGCCTGATTCCAGGGTCTATCTGTGCCCCAGTGGGACTCGAATCCACTTCCTTGAGTAAATAAAGCGGACATTTATCCCACTAGGCCACACTGCCTCCTATACGGTGATGAGTTCGCTCAAGTCGACTTATTCTCTAGTGAATGTGCAGAAATGAAGTTTCTCAATCTGCTCATGAGGGGTGATTGCGTTAACATTTGCAGCTAGCTACTGGGAGTGCACACTCTATCCTTAAAATCGCCTGGATATTTGAAAATATCACTCGATCACCTTCCGTCAGCCATGCTGGTGGTCGTTCTGTTTACGGCACTCCGAGATTTCAACTGAATTTCCAATGCCGCAGTTGCTTATGGAAGTTCTCCGAAGCTGGAAGGTCAATGATGTGTGAAATGACCGCACAGCGAAGCTGTAATGTTGATTTGTGGGAGTGTACTCTCGATTTCTGTTACATGACCCGAGAATCTCCCTGCACGGGTCGTTTAGCCCGATACACCAGGTTAAAAAGATGATGATCCATCGAAAAAAGTTGCACATCCGGGTTTTGTGAAATGGATAATAAGAAGAACTTCCAGGTGTGTGGGCAAAATCGTTGTTGAGAGTGACAGTGCTGGCAAATCAAATTCTCGTAGTACTTGCGAAAACATGGTTAGTTTATTGACTAGCCTGGTTACAGGGGCCCGGATTTTGAGAGACATTACTCAGTGGATAAAACTGGCTCTCAGGATCTGGGACCCCTACAGGTGACTATCACTGAATATAGTGTATGGGCTGCCAGCTGTATGTTCGCAATGCTTGTCACGGAGGGTCATTGTACGCGCCACGCATGGTCTCATGGTGTAAATTTATTTCCAAGCTCAAAAACAAGGCGTGCGTTCAGTAACGCGGCAAGAGGTCCAAACCAAAAGCTATATGTTTAGAAGCGCGGGTATATAGTTGCTTTAAAATATTTTCAATTGAACGATCTTAGAATTATATGGACCAAAGGCGACAAAAACATTCAGTATGCTCCTGCACTGCAAGGGATACCCGCTTCTACGGTTAAGTCAACCTCATTGACAAGTTCATGCGCCTCTGAGCGAAAATATCTTTCAAAAATGTCTTTTCCATAAGACTATGAGCCCTTAAGAAGTCATGGCTCAAAATTTGAGAAATAGCATGAATCGTGTAAGTAATTCTACATTCACGAAAAAATACTGGCTACCTATTTCAAAACACTATCACTGGTCTCCAATTTCGCTATTCAATTCGACCAAATTTCGCTTACGTTCTCTTCCGTCACAAAGTTTTAAAACGGTTGTTAAGCAGACCTGCAGTATATTTCTAATTCACAGTGGGATACTGTACTTGCTTTTAAGTTGTTAAGTCATATAGAATCTATGGCTTCAGTTCTGTTCAATTTTTAGAAAGACAACACGATGATGTACTCCAGCTATAACAACTATCTCTAGAGCGTCTTACCCTACCCCGATTAAGTGGGATAAGTTGTCGCGTGTGCACGTCACCCAAACGCAAGCAGGGACAACGATTTTTTTCGACATATTAGTGGATATGTTGAGTAAAATTTCTGCATTCGGAAATTGATACAAACTGTTGTGTTTATACAAAGACATGCGCAACATTCTGACTATATTTTTGAACCTTGGACATTGTCCTCAAGCCACAGAGGACACATTTTTGTAACATTTTTCGCCTTTATCGATATGTAATAATGTTATCTTAACTTTTAAAAATTAAAGTTCACGGCGGAGTTCTGGCGGTCATAGGCGCAGCAGATTTGTGTAAAAATAACGAAAAATATAAATGAATTGGGGTAAGAAACATTTGAAATAGACCTCCGAACTGTAGTCATCTGAGACAGAAATCACATAATTATTGTGTTCAAGTCTCCGCACACTTCACTGACACGTATTCATTCGAAGCCGTGTGGGAATTTGCCATGTGCTGCGTAAAATCTACACCATAGCAAACAAAAAATAAGAGTTTGCTTATACCCTAAGTGCAAATCAATCAAGGCTTTGGAAAACTCTGTCAGTGTTGAAAATCGTCAACATTTGCTGCTTTCAGTCGTCAGCAATGTTTTGGGAACGAGGAAGACGTTTATCGGTGCGACGAGTCTACTGTTAGTGGCCTGAAGCTACCTCCTGTTTAACATGGTGTCATGATGACGTTTTGGACCCAGTCCGGCGCAATTCAAGTGCCAAAATGACAACAATGGCAATGGGAACAACAGGAACAATAATAATAATAATAAAACCGTCACACAAGTTTATATTTTCAAGTGCTAAACTGCCCCTGTGGTTACATGAATGGAAAATATATATTCAAGATCTGGGAAATTATTGACACTGTGATGTGACTGTGCATTTCTATTCCTGTTTCCGGGTCATCACTAAACGCAAGATTTTATAAAACAATGACGTAAGGAAGAAGAACATAGTAGTGCTCATGATGTTACAAAAACATGAGGAATGGCCAAATTTCATTCCTCACGACCTGCACGGGTGTTGTCACTTAAAGTCTTCTTGTAAGGCCAAAAAGCAAAGTTTGTTCTGGTCTGTACTTCGATTCACTCATTTTGAAACTTGTGCTTATTGGCTAAAATGAAAAAAGCACACACACGCATCAATATCAGCCAGGGTATCGTGTTTTTAAACAGCTGTACAAAGTCACGTAAGCAAGGGAAAACCGTTTGCCGCCTTGAGTCGCCAAGTCACTGTACCACAGTGGCCCAAAAGTATCATCAATATTTTAGTTAATGTGTTAATATATTATTTTATTTTTCCTTTTCCCCTAGGTGGAAATTATTTCAACCTAGGTGGAAATTATTTTCACCTGGGTGGAAATTATTTTCGCCCGTGTGGAAATTTTTTCACCTTGGTTGAAATAATTTCTACCCAGGTGAAAATAATTTCCACCCAGGTGAAAATAATTTCTACCCAGTGTGGAAATTATTTCCACCTAGGTGAAAAAGTAAAAATAAAATAATTTAACTAAAATACTGATGATGTTTTCGGGCCATTGTATGTAAAAGATACATTCTAGGTTTGGCTTATGGACACGTGGGGTTTTACCTGCTTTAACACATCTTAAAAGTTGTCTTTTAAAATGCGTGCAAAACGATTTCTCTTCAAAAACTTATCATTTTTATGGGGACATACGAGAACATGAAAAGGCATTGGATCGCAATGCATATATTCATCAAGTATCGCGCCCTATACATTACAGACTTATAGATCGATGACTTAATTCATCATGCATATGGCTCTACAGTGCCGCAGAGACGATGTCTCAGAACTCATTGCGTAAGCAACCTCACGCATTTTCGTTAATCCGTCAAGCCAAAGTTAGTGATACGGTTTCCTTCTTCAAGTTTGTTTAATATCCCGTTACATCTCAATAAGCTATTGATTAGCAATCCAAATTACATGTATATGTACACTAGTACTTTCCAATTCATAAAGGGTGTTTTGTCTCTATTTTGTCCGCCTTAGTAAACCGATTCGCTCGCTTTGAACAAGTTCATTTAATTTGATGAAGAGTGAACACATTGCGTCTTCTTTTTTACCATGACAAGTTACTCACAAATAATGACAAATTCTTTGACAGGAGACGCGTTTGGTCATTTCTACGACTTACGTCATGGTTATACCTCAAGTGGTAACACTCGGGTGGTTTCTAACACCACTGCCGAGACACTGTTAATCTGTGCGTCCATTTGCACATCGTTAAATGCCGCGTGCGATGCGGCCGATTTTAACACGGACACCCACACCTGTGTCGTCATCTCATGGAGTGAGAAGCCATTACTGAGTCCCACTGAAGGCAGCTGGGTGGTCATCATACGAGCCGAGTTACTGACCCAAGGTAAAAGCTGTAGCGTTATATAAAAAATACAGATTTATGCAAATGTTATCGCGTACCCGTAGCTCAGTCTCCTGTCATGTTTCCAAGACTACAATACAAATCCTTGTTCAGTGAGTTAATGCTATGGGGACAGATAAAGGTTTAAGTCTTCATAAATCTCTTACAAATTAACCTTTTTAATAGAATCAGTGTGCAGCAACCTCTCTTTTCAAATTATTTTTTCCGCAACTATGAGTGTAGAAAAACGAATAAATAAATTAAGTTTCTAATAGTATACGATATTGCTTAGACAATCCCATCAAGCAATGGTTGATTTGGTATAATTTATCCTATATATAAGATAGACTACTAACAGAATACAGACAGTGGTGTGTATGTGTGTACGTATGTTGTACGTATGTTGTACGTATGTTGTACGTAGGTGCCTGTTTATGTGTAGGTGTAGATGTATGTATATGTTCATGTATGTGTATGTAATATACATCTAACTAACTCCTTGATCTTCAAAAGAAAACTAATATTACGATACTATGGGAAAAGCTATACATATTTCTTGTTATGAAACTGAGGGAAATACTGTTCTTGTGTAATTAAAAATATTGGTTTTCAGTTTCTTTAAACTTCCTTCAAAATCTGAATATGTACTTTTAAAACTTGTTTACATGCACTTTTAATATCTACATGTATTTTTAGATAATGTTTTCCTCTTTTGTTCTGGGGTCAATGCACTGTAAGGATTCTAGAAAATTTCGAGATGAGATCGTAACAGCCAATGATGTGATTAGATAAGATCATGTGGTGTTTATTAGCCAATTGTTAAGTAAGTGCATTATAATATTCTTATATTTTTATTATTATAATTACCAAGGGCTGGATTGCAAAAACATAGGCTGAATTGTACTCCACGAAGTTTTTGCTTGTTCCGTCATGTCTGTAAATACTCATTTACAGACAAGTTACGTGTCTTTGTACCCGAAACCAAACAGAATGTCAAATCACAGTGTGTTCATCATAAGTGAGGATCCGTGGTGTGCTTTTTAGTAACTGAACGTCACAGTATATAATCAATGCATGCGGAATTACCTCAAAATAATGTCTTTTTTTAAAACCTCGATTCCGCATGGGCACTAAAAGATTTATTTGGAAAGTCACGTCAGGTGACTGTACGTGGGTAGAGTTCAGTAGCTGTCTCGCGGGCAGAAAAATATCTAGCCAAAATCACGTGCTCTCATTTAAAATACACGGCAGTATCTCACGTAAACTCGCGAAGTCTTGCTATCATTTTTACTTGGCCTATCGAGGTCCCAGCGTTATTGAACTCCTGATCAGTGTCGTTACTTACGCGTTTAAAAACGTACATACTCAGAGCACGTAAAAAACCATTATGCTCGTTGTTTTGCCTTCGTTAGGTAGTTAGTTAACGTCATTTTTATGGCCTATCGTGATCTAGAGTAGCTCGAAGCTGTCTAGACCTAAGCTCAGCGCAGACGGAGAGTAACGAGCTCAGTTGGATGTCTCGAGTGGAGTGAAAGTTAGCAGAGAACACAATAATCACGTAAGGAGTGAAAACACGATTGAATGACCGTCTTGACATAAGTTATGTGTTCGCTGGGAATTAGTCACGTCAATTTTTTCAGTTGCGGGACGTAACTGCGCTGTTGTCAAAGAGCGTAATCCAGGCGCCATCAGCGGTGTGTACTATCTAGAGACCAACATCGGCCCTCTACAGGTCTACTGTGATATGGAGGTCGGCGGAGGAGGCTTCACCTTTCTTCGGAAGCAGGATATACGTGTAGCGAATGAGACGAAACTGAATATCAGCGAGCTGATGCAAGATAAGATCAAGGTATACGTCGTGTAGAATTAGATCCCAAAGCCAACATCACGAAACTTGTGTATATAACACTTAGAGAAAAACTAGTAGGTCTTACACAAGGTAATTTGTACGTAATCAGCTGTCGACAATCTTTGCACGGAGACGACACCGGTTTTTTGCCTTCGCTAGAATCAACTATGGTTGGTGTCCAAAGGCATTTTCACAGCCATGCTGGACTGATGCACGGACATCAAGTTAGAAATTGATTTCTTTTTACAATTTTTTGTAAAATCACAATTGAATAAAATGAGTTCAAAAATATATTATTATTTAGGCAACGGTTATCGTACTTCAGCTATGCATCGGTGACCACGTGACAAGGGAAAAACAAACACGTCACAAGGGGAAAAACAAAGAACGAGATGAGCTGCAACATGACGTTGGTCTTTCTAGAATGTTCTGTCCAAGCTCTGGTTATTTAACTTGAATTAATAGCCAAGAACACTATCTGGACTTCCATCAATCGGAAGGAGAATAAAAATCATTGTGATCAGCGCGGATTTTAATGACACAAATTCGTTCCAGGCTTTACTTCGTTACCAACACTCGGATTCAACCCAGTGGTACACGATTCTTGAACAACTATCTCGCTATGCTGACGTTCCTCTGTCCCTGCAGGTGTGTCGTCATGACGAGTACGTGGAACCAGTGAACACACACCTAGGACCATACCTTTACCTTGGATTTCTACCCATCAGCATGATGTCAGAGAAAACAATGCAAGGCCTCCGCTCAAATGGGCAAGACCTCGAGTTTTCCAACTGTGACAGTAACTTCAGAAGCAGCTTCACATTTTATTTCAACGACAACGGAGCCCGAGAGGTAGCGACCCCTATGAAGTTTCACTTGACATCCAGTTGGTTGGCCTCGGCGCGCCCTGTAGAGGTCCAGACTACTAAGATCCCAGACGATTTTCTGTACTTTGCAGAGATGGCGTTTGGCGGATGCGGCACTTACTGGACTACAGGGGAGTCCTCGACAAGGTTTTACGGATTTCGTATTGACGGTATAGCAATGGGGTTTCACTAATTGTGGAGTCACTTTCGATGTGGCAAATATACCCCTGTTGACAGTCATGTCTAAGTGGTATCGCCTGCCATCGCTTTGTGATCAGGCCATTTGCACTTGAATAGATTCCAGTCCCAGTTTTAACCTCTAAGTAGACTGCGTGATATCACTTGGCGACTACTTTCTGTTCTTATTCAACCCGTACTATTGCTTATTCAATGCGTACTTTTAATCAATTCATTTCGTCCAGTGATGCCCGAGCTCTCAAATCTCAAAGTGGCGGAAGACTTTCTAAATGTGCATGCGTGCAAGGCTATGCAGTTTCGAAGATTGTTCAAGTGGGAGCATAAATTATGGCGTCGTTAACTATATACGGACTGTAAACGTGTCGATTGGATCTAACGAATGTCTACTTCAAAGCGTTGAATGAGCAATGCTATGCGTTGATTTTGCAACAGTGCGCGTGAGAAGCAGAAAGATAATCGTTGAAGAACCCGTTGACAATTCATGTGATTACAACTCTTACTACACCGTGTGGAACAGGTCGCAAAATGGCTTCTCAACTGGCGAAACATGCGGATGCGAAGACTTAGACAGATAGTCAATAATTGTACAGAAGAAAGAAAATATTTGCAATACAACGCTTCTTCATTAATGATCTGTTAGCACATTAATTATTTCGGAAACTGAGGCTAGAGAGAAAATGAGAAACCGTTTGGCAAATATTTGTATAACGAGCAAAACGTGACATTATGAACAATAAAAGTTATTTAAACACGGCGTCCAGTTTATGACATCATTAATGTTTAGATATTGATAGAAAACACTTACCTTGTAAGAGTTGTGTTGGAGCGATTGACTTTCTAATAAATGTTATCGACGTCATTGCTGGGGGGCCTAACTGTTTCCGCTAATGGATATTGATTGGCATACAATTTGCGTAATTCTTGGTGAGAAAATTATAGGAAAATAGATAGCAGTTTTAATTTAAAAAGTGTTTTTGAAAAAAATCCCAACAGTGACGTAGCTAGACGTAGTAGTAGGGGCCATGTTAATGACTGAAAAATTCAATAGCGTCTTCACTGATGGAGAGATTTTAATTGTAAGAGTGGCTAATGCTCAAGTTCTCTTGGGCCTCTCCGTGACCTCAGAGCTCAGGGATATATTTGCTGGAATACTAGGAAAAGAATAGTAGATGACTATTGATTTTCGGTGATCATCAACATTTCGTTCTAAACAAGTATTTTTTATTGCCTTGCCAACGTTGTTACATTTCATTTGAAAATAGATCCGCAGATGTATCTCCAAAGTAATGACCCTTACAAAGATGTGATATCTTAGTTAGCAACTTGCCTAATGCGGCTGAGGAGACCCGTCAAGTTTGCTAAATCGCCCTCCCCTCCTTGCCGCTTTTGAAATGTGAAATTGCATTTGAAGATAAACGTTTATCGATTAGATAAGTTCACCACAAACGTCATAGCTTCCGTCCTTAATTTGTCAATTCCGGAAAAATGACGGGCGTCATTGGAAATATTTTGATCCATTCCGTATTAAAATAGTGATACCGGCATCAAGCAAAGCAAGACACAAGACAGGCAAGCATGAACATGCTTTTTGCGCTATTGCATAGTCTAGCTTGCACGGGGATAGCAGCGAGGGAAACGTGGTTAAGTATACGTCACGGCTATCGGTCGTTCGCAGCTGTGCCGCTTTTTTCTTACGCCAGAGTGACAACTTTCGCAAGATGCGCGATGTTGTGTTCACTGTCAGTCGAATGCAGTGGCGCTGACTACAGAGCCGACAACAGCACGTGCGTCGGCATTTCCTGGAATGGTGGAACGCCTCTGCTGGAACCATCAACGGATAATTGGGTGTCCATTATCGACAAAGGAAATAATTTACAAGGTATTTGTACACATTAAAAGAACCTCAAACCATGTATTCGTTTCACCTAAAACTCGTGAACTTTTTCAGTAAGCTGATGTATGCTATAGAAACTGGAGACGGAGAAACTAATACGGATAAAAAGAAAGTTTTATGTGACNGGCTGAAGGTAAACTATTCTAAGACAAAAGTAGTGTGGATTGGAAGTAGAAAATTCTCTCAAGAAGTGTTTCACCACATGTGTTGAAAACTAAAATGGGGTGATTTTAAGCTACTGGGTACTAATTTCAATGTGAATTTGGAAGCTATGTCCAAAGTTAACTTCGATGTAAAAATAATGGAAATGAAGTATCTCATTAACATATGGTCTCGTAGAATGCTTACTATCTTTGCAAAGGTCATAGTTTTAAAAACAAATGTGCTCCAAAAATTATACATCTGCTAGCGTTGCTTTCTAGTCCCAATGTTACTATTTTTTGCGATATTGAAACTTTGCCCTTTAAATTCATTAGGGACGGTTAATCCGACAAAATAAAAAGAGGAGTACTCATTAAATCCATAGAAGAGGGTGGAGGGAAGATGACTGATGTCAGAAAATTTAACATGTCTTTAAAAATCACATGGATTAGAAGATTCTTTTTAACAAAATCTCCATGGACGTATTTGTTGCAAAAAGAAATGATCGGGCTTCCTGGGGATGGAATGCTAAGCTATGGATACTATAGGTGAACTAGATTAGATAACTGTAACTCTTTTTAGAAAGAATGCTTCCAGTATTGGAGCTTATTAGTTCACAAACAAACTATTTCAGGACACGAGGATGCGGCGTCAATCAATGTGTGGGCCAACAGTACTATTACAGCCCTTGTATTTATGAGTCATTCGTTAAAAAGGTGTAATATTTGTGAACGATTTTTAGATTGGAATGGCAACTTTTACCCCTTTGAAAGTTTCCAGACGATTCTTCAAATTAATGTCAGCTTTTGTCAAATATTATTTGATTGTTACTGCCATGAAAAAAGATTTGAATACGTTTTCCAAAAATTTAGATCTAAACATGGTATATGGACCACTTTTACACTTTTTCCTAAAAAATATAATTTTGACGAAAATAATAATATTCTGTGCGAAATGACATAACACCATCGGCAGAAAAGAAATTCGAAGTATTGAGTATTAATCTGATTTTCGCTATCAGAGAAGATGTGGAATTTCTATAACAAACTTCCACGTGAATGTACAAATGTCACAAAATTACTTTTCTTTCAGTTCCGCTTGCTGCATAGAATTCTACCTACTAATTATTTATAAATAAGATTAAATATGTGGACTTTTTATAAGTACTTTCCCAAGATTTCGTAACATTTATTCTTCGAATGCGAGTATGTTAACTTTTTCTGTCACGGGCTACGTCTCTGCAATGCAAGTAAATTTTGAAATGGACAAAAACACCATTATATTTGGTCTTTAAAATGAACATAACAGAATTTTGAACTGGTTCCTTTTACAAACTAAAATTTTCGTTTTTAAAACGAAATTTGCTAACGTTAAACTTAATTTAATATGACTTAAATCTTATTGAGAGTGTGCTTTAAAGTAGAAGTCAGTGCTTCTTTAAACACACAGAAATTTAATGATACAAACAAATGGGAGGATTGGAAATGTGTTCTTGATTTTCTCTTTTTCTTTTTTTCTGCACAGTTCTGTACGTTGCTGTGTTGTGTCGTATATATTTGTATAATTTTGTACTGATACTGCACCCTTACTCACAAGGTGGCGCGAGAGGAGTGCACTTTACAAATACCCTTTCCTTAAATTGTCCCCAAGAGTTAAGGTGGCTGACTTTTTAGGCCACCTGTAAGTTACATGTATGAGTTTAGCTAACTTTCATTCAAGGCAGTCAACTGAGCTTGTGGTTATTTATATGCTCCGAGAATTAATCAAGTTAAATTTACAGTTGTGGGACGGAACTGCGTAGTCGTCAAACAACGTAATCCAGGCGCCACCAGCGGTGTCTACTACATAAAGACCAACATAGGCCCACTACAGGTCTACTGTGACATGGAGGTCGGCGGAGGTGGCTTCACCTTCCTTCGGAAACGGGATATAACGTGTGGGACGAGACTTAACATAAGTGAGCTCAGGCAGAATAACAGTAAGGTAAACTCACGGTACCATTGAAGGATGACGACGATGTCAAAAGTAATGAGAATTATCGTAGTGATACTTATAATAGTATTTATACCACAATATAAGCGTCGCCCGTGTAATAACCCATTCAGTTATCTCATTTTGGTGGGAAACCGTGGGCGGTTTGGAACCCGTGCCTCAAGAGTTTCGAGTCGCCGACTTTAGCACTACACCCATAGACATCATAGGATATCTATGACTACACCACTCAGCGGCTGACGTGAAAATAGAATACTTAAAGGAGAATGCCACCCGATTTAATTAGTCTTTTTTGCCGTCTTAATCGGTCTATATCCACATAGCCTCGCATACGATCGACCTTACCTTGCCAAGAGGTGTCGCGTTAACCTGTGAGGAAGGTGAGAAACGACGCTAGCGACGTCAGTGGTTCATATGCAGAGTGAATGCCGCTATGTTGCGGTGCATCGTTCCCGCTTGTCCGAACAAAACAGCTGCGAGAAAAGCGGGTATATCGTTTTTTTATTCCTCGAGAGTCCGAAATGCTTAAGAAGTGGCTCGTGGTAGTGAAGAATGAAATGTACGCTGTAAATAGCAAGTATGAGGCCGTGAAACACCTCCGTGTCTGTGGCCTGCCGACGTCGACAGTGCCTGACAATCGGAATGCCGGCTTACCAAATAACTCCATACGTTCCGTTGTCTGAGCTTGTTCACGACGCCTCTCTAGTATTTCTTCGTCACTGTATTCCTGTTCGAATTGATAGCCTTTAAAACTTAACGATCCACCTGCAAAGTCGGGACTGATGAGCTCTAGCTCGTCCTAAATCGGGATTGCGAGTTGCCATGTTGGCGTTTATTACTGAGCGTTCTGTTTCAAAATGAATTATTCTCACCCTAACCAATACTTATATAAAACTTAAACAAAGTTTGTCTTATTAGATGCAATTTGTAATGCCTGTGAAGTGTTCGTGAGTGCAAATGATTTGAGAAGCCAACAATGAATAAATCACTGCGTTACCGGCTTTAGGTGCAATAAAACTAATTGACGGGACACCGAGGCCGTATGAGCTCATGCTAATTTAGTGTTTGCTGGCAGAAACTGTTGTCAAACAACTCGATCTCCATCCCACGGCCAGGTGTTAGGGTAATCTTTATTTACATTGACATTACTCAAATAATGATTGTCAATGTATAACTTCTGCCCTGACGGCCGGGTGCTGAATTCGCGGCCCCCAACGAGTAAGTAGATTTGCAGTTTCGTGCCCTGGCTAATTCACCAACATAATCATTACTTTGGCTCACTACTATAGTATTTTCGTGACTGGAAGTTTACTTTCCACTGAACTTTGGCTGGTTTATGTTCGTGATGTCTGATCAGTTTAGCCACTGGCCCGGGATAACGAGTCAATCCGGCTGGACGCGACGGGCCTGATCGGGCTCCGAGCCACTGGCCAGGATAACAAGCGTTTTGTGTTTAGAACTAAAAAAATCACAAGTCTAAACAACATAGATCTAGGTTCTTCTGTCTGTTTCTCACGGAAAATACTTCGAAATTATCTCCGAACAGGCCCCAAACTTCTGCTACGGACCTTATTGGCCTGCCGAACTTTGTAGGCTACGGTGTGTCCAAATACCAATAAATCCGTAAGAGCGAAATAAAACAACACGTTTTTATAAGAACTCGATTTATTTTTAAGGGTTTTACATCGAAGTTTGATGATTTATTGGTGTCAAACGACCGCTCACCGAAATAATGTACACCCACGAAATTCGGACACTAGCGGAAACCCAAATTTGGAGGTCCGCCAAATTCGGACACCATAGAAATGATGTTTCGCGAGATTCGTCCAAGAATGAATTTTTTCTATTGGAATTAATTTTCAGTGGCCGAAAATCACGCGACTTTACCGTACTTCAAGCGAAAAGCTGACACCAGTAACCCATGTTGTGAACTGCTGAACAGACTGCGTGTGAAACCGATGACGTCATTGGATAATTTCAACACCTCCGTCTGCCGTCAGGTGTCAGGTAACGCAACCGTACGTGTCCTTATGGAGTAGAACTACTCGATCTAAATTGAAACAAATTAAGTTGTTTTTTGGGTGGCATGCTCCTTTAAATGAGCACGCGAAACAATCGCATGTTCAGTAAAGGGCATTGTACCGACATTTATACGCTATGAAAAATAAGACGCATAATTTCCATAAAAACGATATTTTAATTCAGTTTTCGCTCGTGTTCTCTCATTTGTAAATCACCGATCTCCAATTTGAATGCGGGTATCGTGTCGTCGGGATCCTTTGACTTGAGCATTATACTCAGTTACTAGTGGTAATCTACTTTAGCAGACGATATTTTCCCGGTCGAAGCTTAGCGTGATGAAATGTGTAGTAAGCTATAATAGTCGATAAACCTTAATTAATGGATTCACTTTATTTCTATTTTGTTTAAATTTTCAATTGGTTTGAGTAATGACAAATATAGCTCGGCTTTTCTTAAAAGGTCACGACCAGACCCCGGGCCTATGACATAGAAAGTAGTTACAAAGCCGAGGCGAGTCGAAAAAGTTAGATCGATTCATTGCAATGTTTCTCGTTCAGTATGTGTTATAAATTGATTATTACATGTTCTCAATCGTTATCCTCCTTATCTAGAGCCCTCGTGGATTTTGTAGAATTATCATCCTCGGGGCTAACGCCCCTCGGGCGATAATTCTCCAAAATCCACTCGGGCTCTAGATAACGGGGGATAACGACTTCGCCATGTAACAATCTATATTGATAATAGTATTGACGATGGTAATAATCCCACAATGATTATGATGATGATAATGATGATAACGACGATGATGACGACGATAGTCATGATTACCGTTCTAGTATTGATCACTTTCCTCGTTATCATCGTACAATTACTATAACTATGATAATAACTATGTAATGGTGGTGGTAATTGAGATCATTCGAAACCCTTAAGGTAATTTCGTTGCCTCAAATTATTCCCAGGATGTTTCATATTTGTGCATGTACGAACTTCAATACTAAGGGCAGAGATCACATTTCGACTGACTGATTTTGACGCCATCAAGGGTCTGAGTAAAAAACTTGTCTCAATTAAGGCATAACTTACAGAAAGCTCACAGAGGAAAAAATTCAATGAAGCCATAACTTTTTGCCTTCTTGCGTATACCGAAAAAATGAGATGCCAAAAAATGACTAAAAATGCGATTTTGGCTTTTTTGTACCTAATTTCACAAATTCACGACTGCTTCGATTCAAGAGAGGGGAGAAAAACCCAAATGCTCTTGCACCCTAGATTCCAATAATTTAGGTTAGATTAAAATATGTCATTACGACCCAGGTTTTGTCAATTTCGCTTGTCTGAAGGGTATGTCATTGTATTGGTGCTAAAAATTCTCAACTGCACGAGGATGTGCTCTGAAAATGACGGAACTTGCTTATGTGGGTAGATAAGAACAGAGGCCAAATTTCTGGACTCAAAACAACTTCAAGGGACTACTGCACCATTCTTGACAACCACTTCGATTTAATCTACAAGACTGCGTCATCTCTGACCCACTTCATTTTTGAAGTACTCGCAAAAACCCGAAACCTGGCCTTACACCTAACTGCAAAGTTATTTCTTTAGCTGAGCAGACTTCATAAGTCGTACTGGTACACGATGTCATTCTCAGTCCTCAATCTGCCGCCTAGAGCACTATGTAAACTCAAACTCTTGTTTAAATCTGTTAGCACAGGGGTGTCCCGACGCATTCGACAGAATTCACCATTGCTAGATTTGCATGAATTGCTATTAGGATGGAACTTTGCACATGCGCACTGAGATATGAAACAGCGAATTTGAGGCTACAAAATACCCGAAGAGATCGAAAGTGTTAAAAATACAATACCAACGAATCTAATGAGGTAACGATCATGGATGATTCAGTGGTCGTGCTACTATGTGATAACACCGAGGACGAAAACTTTTGACTGCTGTGCCTCGTTTTGTAGGTCCTTCTTCGTTACCAAGATTCAAACTCATTCCAGAGGTATACCATTCTTGAACAACTATCTCGCTATGCTGGCGTTCCCCTGTCCCTACAAGTATGTCGTCATGACGAATACACGACACCAACGAACGCTCACCTTGGACCATACCTTTACCTGGGATTTCTACCCATCAGTATGATGTCAGTGAACACGATACAAGGTTTCCGCTCGAATGGACAAGACCACAAGTTTTCCAACTGTGACAGCAACTTCGGTAGCAGATTCACGTTTTATTCGAACGTGACGACAGGAGGAAGGGAGAAATCGACCAATATGAGATACAACTTAACATCGAAATGGTTGGCATCGGGGCGCCCTCTACAGGTCGTGACCAAAATTCCAGACGACTTTGTATACTTTGCGGAGATGCAGTTTGGTGGATGCGGCACTTACTGGACCACGGGGAACACCTCGGCAGATTTCTACGGAATTCGGATTGACGGAATTGCAATGGGGTTCTTCTGAGCAACGAGTCCATTTTGCAATCGAATGACGTCGAGGCGCACGCGCACTGCTCACGCGGGTATACTAAATTAAGTGAATGAAGGTGCTGACGATCTGCGTGACTGAGTCGTCAAATGACTGCTGTCTTCTGAATCCATTGATTGTCGAGGCTGGTCAGTTTGTCCTGGTTTTCTTCAATGGCATATGGGGGGGGGGGAGGGTTCTGAGGTAATTGTTAAATTCTTATTTGCAAAGTAGTCCCTGAAAATATTGACGAACAGTTTGAAACATATTGCCAGGAAAGCTGACTTTTCCAAGATTTTGTCGGATGTAAAACGGCTAGCTTTTGACAGAGACAACTTAACGGTCTAAACCTGATTTCAACTTGTTCTTAACTGAAGTGAGAAGTGATTCATAGGCTTGGAAAGAATTGAAAATTCGTTCATTTTGTTACTCGACACCATGTTCGGCGCACAACATGTGTGGTCACGTGAACGTGTAGAGTCTGAACTCAAAGAATAACGAACTGTCAGTTTGTTCCAAGCTCGGAAACCACCGTTAATTCGATGATAGAAAATTCTCAACGATAAAAGGCCTAAATGAAAAGTTTTAGTGTTGGAAGGTGTTTTTATAGCAGTTGGAATGTGTTTTTAAACCAGTTGAAAGGTGTGTTCAAAGCAGTAAATTAAACCTTGAATTTACAATACAATTTGCACTTTAATGCTGCGATGAAATACATTGTTACGATAAAGACATCATCAAAATCGTGCACGAGTTTTACCTATGGACAAAACTGAAATAAAAAACGTTAACGTGTTCTCAACGTGTTTTAAAATGTCCTTGGCGTGGGCTACATTTCATTGACTTCGCCGATTCTGCCGGGTCAAATGGCTAAGGCACATCTGCTTCTCTAAACCGGAAGTAGTCATCGAGAACCATTCAGATGTCCTAGTCAGTTAATCCAGCAGCACCAGCGAAGTAAAGCACAGTGTAACCATTGACTGAATTTGTGCTGAATTCCTCATTTTTGTTCCATTACTATAAAGTTGGAGATTTACATCTTCCGAATAGGGACGGAAGACAAAATATACCATAAAACAAGAAATACGAATTCCTAATAATGGATTTCTGCAACTTTGTGGATTGCTCAATAGTTTCAGGATTATGTGGCCTACTGTTTTCATGCTGCATTTTACATGTATTGACAGTGTGTCTGCAATAAACTTTGTTGCAGATGTAAGATAAATACACAAAACGTACCGGTAACTCCAGTGGCGTAGGTGAAATAATATCCCACGAGACGTTATTCCGTGTATAGACCGAGATCGAAGAATACACAGAATAAAGTCGAGTGAGATATTATTTCATCTACAACACTCGACGTACGTTTTGTGTCTATCCCATACGCTTCGAACACTTAGTTTCTGTTGTTTTTTTGGAAATTGGTTTAATTAGTTCACCCAGACTGTTCACGTGGCGGATCACAACCTATAGTGTATGTACTTGCGCGTTAGGTTACAAGTTTACCCTAGATAAAGAAAACGGTATTAATGTAACGATTTATTACTTGAGAAGCGATAACAAAGATAAAAACAACGAAAATTGTGTATTGAATTTGTAATATTTTCTAAATAACAATATTTAACATAGTAATTGCCGAGCAATCGGTGCCTGAGTTGCAGACGATGATATTTAGCAACTAAAAACTGAGACAGAAGTGTCATATAATTAACAGTTTTGTACCAGATGTTGTGTTTGGGACCTCACTGCATGATGAGTGTTATTTGTACTGCTGCAAATTTACTTCATTTAACTATTTTGGAAAGATTTGATGATCCAGCCGGCTAACAACATCGAGTTGACATTGACCTACCCCTTTCACTTCCCACGTCAGAGGGCACCGTTAAAGTAGTCCCGGGTGTGGAACACGGAAAACAATATCACGTGGCCGTATTGCACTCAATTTATTCAATGCGTATGGAAAAACCATGAGACGAACGTAGACATGTGGTACGTCCAAAAATTTCGAGCCAATCTCACGTCACGCCCAAGCAGTTCTAGCACATAATGTCGTTAAATCTATAGCATAAATTTTAAACGGATTTTCAGGAAGTCGTCTTAATTTAAAAATGATTTGCTTTAACTTTGAGGTTGGTGAAATCTACGTGACGTGCGATACATTAACCCGTATTTAGGTAACTCATAAAAATTGATGGACTGTAACAATGGATTCCTCGTTGTCATCCAGCAACTTCAAGCTTGTATCAGGCGAGAAGCCCACTACACCGAGCCAGATTAAACAGCATGGTAAGACTAGCGTTTAGTGGCTCTTGTCTAAACGGCTTCCTGCTTCTTCAGTTTCAAAAACTGTACCAACTAACGAAACAAGAAACCACCAAGAGGGTTATTGCTCAAACATTTGCTTCATTGCTAACGACATGAAAGTTACACACCTAGTATGATACTGGGACATAATGGTCACCAGTCATTACAATCAAAAAGTCACCGGTGTCATGCACAAAATGAGGACCACCTCAGTATATGTTGTCAATGGTCAGAAGAACAACCAAAATTTGTGACGATGGGAGGGTTCAACACTCACGTGGCATACCCCAGTGGTTTTTATCTGTTTAGCACCCCTCCATTGTACCCCCCTAGAAATGAGGGGGCCAACACGTGCCCATTTGGCGCCCACCTGGTTTGCACTCCTCTCTTGTACCCCTTTGCTGGCACCTGGGGGCAACTAGTCCATGGAGGTATGAAATGTTATAAGGAACGGTAATTTGCCTTATTGAGAACTCAAACATGAAACAAAACCATGATGGCTTTTGAAGGGAGCTTCAAAAGAATGAAAGCAAATACACTTCAATATTGATTAAAACACACATTTTCATTCTCATTCGATTATAAGTGGATGTTAGTTTACGTATTTTACCCATTTTCAATCACACAGTAATTTTATTGCACGTCGAACGTCTTTAAACTATGAATTGATGAATGTTTACATGGTTCGGTCTGCGCCGCTAAATTAGTGTTGCTTATTCGCCGCTTGGGGCGCTAGTTTTTCGACCGATAACCTTTGCGGCGAAGGTAAGATGGCGGAGTGAACTCTCCTATTCTATGTACACTGCTTGCTCTTACTACACCGTGTGGAACAGGTCGCAAAATGGCTTCTCGAGTGGCCACACGTGCGGATGGGAAGACTTAGACAAATAGTCAATTGCATCGAAGGAATAAAATATTTGCAAAGCATCGCTCCTTCATTAATGATCTGTTAGCACATTAATTATTGCGGAAACTGAAGCTATAGACAGAAAATGAGAAACCGTTTGGCAAATATTTATATTACGAGCAACGTGATATCATGAGTAATAAAATTATTTAAACATGGCGTCGAGTTTATGTTTTATGCTGACACCATTAATGTTTAGATAATGATAGAAAACACCTACCTTGTAAGAGTTGTGTTGGAGCGATTAAATTTCTTAATTAATTTTATTGACGGCATTGTCGGAGGGCATAACTGTCTCCGCCGAAGGATATTTGCATACAAATTGAGCAATCATTTTGGTGAGGAAGTTAGAGGAACAATAGATAGCAGCGATGTTTTTGAAAAATGGCGGAGCTAGACGTAGTAGTAGGGAGTATGATATTGGCTGAAAAATTCAATGGAGTGTTCACTGATGGAGAGCTTTTTTAATGAACAGGGATGCAAAGGCTCCTCTTGTGCCTCTTTGTGACTACGTCAGAGCCCAGGGACATATTTGGTGGAATACAAGGAAAAGAATAGTAGGTGAACCGACACCTTTATTCAAGAACAAACTTGGGCTACTTCATTTCCTGTTGCAGTGTTTTTTACGTTTGACTGTTGACTTTCGGTGGTCATCAACATTTCGTTCTTGCGAAGTTAAAGATACGTACTTTCTATTGCTTTGCCGATGTTGTTACATTTCATTTGAAAATAGATCCGTACATGTAGCTCTAAAGTAATGACCCTTGCACAGATGTGATATCTTAGCAACTAGCCTAACGCGGGTGAGTGAACCCGTCAAGTTTGCTGAATCGCTCTCCCAACCTTGTCGCTTTTGAATTGTGAAATTGCATTTGAAGCTAAAAGTTTATCGATTAGAAAAGTTCACCACAAACACCATGACCTCCGTCCTTAACTTGTCCATTCCGGAAAAATGACGGGCGCGACAATGCAAATATTTGTTCCATTCAGTAATAAAATAGTGATATCGGCATCAAGCAAAACTAAAAGACACAAGACAGGCCACCATGAACATGCTTTTTGCGCTATTGCATAGTCTAGTTTGCACGCGGATAGCGGCGACGGAGACGTGGTTAAGTATACGTCAAGGCTATCGGTCGTTCGGAGCTGTGCCGGTTTTTTCTTACGCCAGGGTGACAACTCTCGCCCGTTGTGCGTTGCTGTGTTCACTGTCAGTGGAATGCAGTGGTGCTGACTACAGAGCCAACAACAGCACGTGCGTCGGCATTTCCTGGAATGGTGCAACGCCTCTGCTGGAACCATCGACGCATAATTGGGTGTCCATTATAGACAAAGGAAATAATTTACAAGGTATTTCACATTAAAAGAACATTAAACCCTGTATTCGTTTTACCTGAAACTGGTTGATATTTGCTATTTAAACTGGAGACGGAGAAACTAATACGGATCAAAAGAAAGTTTTACGTGACACAATGATTTTTTACAAAAACTTGTGCAATTCGAGGTCTGAGAGTGAAGAAATGTTGAATAGTGTATTCGGACATTGTCGGTTCCCGGTGCTTTCGGAGTTGGAGGCAATCCAATTAGAAAATGAAATTAATATTGAGGAATTATCCAAGGTTTTAACAAATACAAAAAACGAGAAAAGTCCAGACTCTGCAGGCTTTAACATGGATTTTTTTAATATTTTGTGAATACTTAAAATATTATGTATTGCGCCACACTAAATGTAGTTTTGAAAAGGTGCAAATGTCTACAACCCAACGGACTGAGATTAGTACATGTAATCCAAAACCTGACAAGACGAAACTGTTTCTGAAAAACTGGCGACCAACAACTTTATTCAATAGTGTATACAAACTGGTTTCGGGATGGGTTGCAAACAGAATTAAAAAGTTCTAGACAAACTGATTGCGAAGACCCAAACTGGATTTATTAAAGGAAGATTTGTGGCTGAGAACACATTATATCATGAGTTATACGGACAAACACAACATTCCAGGAGTACTTGTGTTGATAGATTTTGAAAAAGCTTTGACAGAGTTTTCTTGGATTTTGTATTCAAAGTCATGAATAATTTTAATTTCAAGGCCAATATTATTCGATACATAAGAACATTTTATAATAAACCAATTGCCCGTATTACACAAAATGGATTTCTGTCTAGCAACTTCATACTGGAACGCAGATGTCCACAAGGTGACCCTCTCTCCCTTTACATTTTGATACTGTGTGCTGAAATTTTGTCTATATTCATTAAACTTGAAGTGAAAGGTATTAAAATTGACAACGAAGACTACATTATAACACAATACGCAGACGACACAACTTTAACATTGCACGGAACTCCAAGATCCCTGGCAGCGCTTATGAACAACTTCGAATTCTAAACAATGATGTCGGGGCTGAAGATAAACTATTCTAAGACAAAAAGTAGTGTGGATTGGAAGTAAAGAAATCTATCAAGAAGTGTTTCACCACACGCGCTGGAAACTAAAATGGGGCGATGTTGATTTTAAGCTAACGGTTTATAATTTCCCTTGTGGACTTGGAAACTATGTCTAAAGTTAACGTCGATGCAAAAATAATGGAAATGAATAATCTGTTTAACATATGGTCTCGTGCAGAAAACTGACTATCTTTGGAAAGGTCACGGTATTAAACTTCCTGAAAGTGTCTCCCAAAAACTTTTTACCCATTCGTTATCCTCTGTTATAAATTATTTTAAGAATGTTTGTTTTGAAAATTATGAACTTGAGTGCACTATTCCCAACTGCTTTGTGTGCAACTATTCTCAATAATCTCTCCCAGTCTTTACACAAGTAGCTTTAAAGTACATTATCACATAATTTTTATAATTCTGATTATCTGTAACGCTGTATTTTTTTTCTTATTCTCTGGTGTCTCCGTGGTCAGCGGATCCTTCGGGTCCTTCACGGAGTCTCCATAAGCGTAAATCTGCATCAACTGTATTTTTTACTTAAAGTGAATAGAGCGTATTACTACTACTACTACTATGGCTACTATAGGTTAACTAGATCGGATAACTGTAACTCGTTTTAGAAAGAATGCTTTTTAGTTCACATACAAACTATTTCACGAAACGAGGATGCGGCGTCAATCAATATGTGGGCCAACAGTATCATTACGGTAACAGCCCTTGTATTTATGAATCATTCGTTAAAAAGATATATTTGTGAACATTTTTTTAGATTAGAACGGTAACTTTAACCCCCTTTGAAAGTTTCCAGACGATTCATCAAAAAATTAATGTCAGCTTTTGTCAAATATTATTCAATTGTTAGTGCCATGAAAAAATATTTGAATACGTTTTCCAAAAATTTGATTCTAAACATGGTATGTGGACCAGTTTTAACCTTTTCCCTAAAAATATAATTTTGAAGAAAAAGGGATGTCGGAATTCTTACAATATTCTGTGCAAAATGACATGACACCATCGGCACAAAAGAAATTCGAAGTATTAAGTAATAATGTGATGTTCGCTATCAGAGAAGATGTGCATTTTCTACTACAAACTTTCACGTGAATGTACGAATGACACAAAATTGCTTTTCTTTCAGTGCCACTTGCTGCATAGAATTCTACCTACTAATTATTTATAAATAAGGTTAAATATGTGGACTTTTTATAAGTACTATCCAACATTTCGTAACATTTATTCTTCGAATGCGAATATGTTAACTCTTTCTGCCAACGGTTACGTCTCTGCAATGGAAGTAAATTTTGAAATGAACAAAATAGAATTTTGAACTGGTTCCTTTTACAAACTAAAATTTTCATTTGTAAAACGCAATTTGCTAACGTTAAATGTTACTGCAGACGCGATCATTCATATTGCCTGTGTATATTAAGTATCGTTTCCTGTTGTACTCATTTTCAAGTACCCCCCAGATTGTGAACTTGTCACGTGGTACTGACATTTAAAAGCGTTTTACCCGCCAGTTCCATTCATTCGTATTTCGTATTTCGTATCTGTGTGCAGTGTATGCATCTCATTGGTTTCATCGTCGAGATTGCAGGGTTTTCATGATGTAAGTAGTGTTCTTTTGCTTATCGTTATATTCTGNTGCCGTTGCCGTTGCCGTTGCCGACAATCACATCGCCAGTCAACCACATGCATGCTTTTTAGCATTAAATACAAGGGCGATTGTTTTGTTGGTACTAGATAGAATCATGGGTAGGAAGTGGACAACAAAGTTGAGTAAATTTAAGACAACAGCATCAAATTTGGGCCATATAAAACTCACGCCTAACATAAGGCATAGTGATAGATTTAACAAAAGTTTACTAATACTAAAATTATTTCAAAATAAAAACCCTATCACTGCATTACTGCGTTTGTATGGATACAGTGACTCACTCGCAAATGTACGTATTTTAGAAGGAACTGTGATATTGGATTTATTCATACCACAGGCAAAGACTTCAAAATAGGTTAGTGCTTTGCTGTGTCCGTTGCCCGATATCCTGCTATATATATTAAGCAATGTCATGGCTGTTCCGTGAATATTTTTGATAACTGTGTACAGAAACGTGTTATTGATGTTGTCCAGTGGAATATCCTTCGTGTGACATTTATTTAATAACCAACGCACATTTCGAAGGTTTTGGCGGCAATCACCTCGTGTTGAGCCCAGAACGTCCAGTCCAATACATGCACCCTTTGTCCCAACATAAACCCAGGCGACAGCTCTGATGATACTCGATAGAAACATGTGGGTATGATGGGATACGATAATTTTTATTGCAGATATACTTTGAGTAAATGTAAACAGCATCAAAATTTGACCGTGTAAAACTCACGCTTAGAATTAACATTGTGATAGATTGAACAAAAGTTAACCAATACCAACACTTTTTTAAAATAAAAACCCTATTACAAACTGCACGATCACGTGTTTGGAATGTAGAAGGAAAATTGAGATCGGATTTATTCATACCACAGGCAATGACATTGGAAATTTCATTCAGGTGACATCAAAACAGGTAAATACGTTGTCTTAGGGCCGATTTACAATAATGAGCCTCAAAACAGTACACAGAGTACCTTCAAATTTATTAAAAAAGTTACAAAATGCTTGAACACATAAAGATATGAGATATTGAACATGTCCAAATTCCACCAGTCGGCGCGTGCTATGCATTGGAACACAGAAAGATATAGGCAACTGATTCCTGACAGGGAGACTACACAAATGGTATTTTCTAATTACTCAGAAGGCTTGAACATATAGTTTTCTCCGTTACCGTGAGATGTCACAGTCATCCATAATATGGTATCACCAAATGTTCCATCTATTGCATAGTTTTTAAAGGTTCACCATATTGATAGAAGTACCTAACAATTAACTTTTAAAACACATGCATAACAGTACACCCTTGATTGTGATATTCAAGTTCATGTGGTAAACCATAGTGTCCACATGCAGCAAGAAGTTTAAAAAGACCGTCAACTGAGAGCAAGAACAGAACAAGATCATGGTCATACATATTATGATATATTATGATATATGCAGGAGATACTACACAGACGATTAATTAGTCATTCAAAAGTGATCTAAGTCCATCCATGTCCTGTTTGAAACTACTTCATGGAAGAGCCAAAGCCTCTCGAAAGGATCCAAAAAGTTTGGCAATGGTCAGTGAGCTGTTTCTTTTATTTACATTTTTAGTTTCCCGGTACTAAAAGTGAGCTGCTCCCCTGTCAATGACTTTGCATCACTAATTTATGGTCTCACAGATTGTCAAACTAACTAGCATTCCTTTCAGTCGGATTTGTGAACCTTTGCCTTGACAGGACCTTTTCAAAAAATCTAATTTGTTGTATTACAGGCGTTATAACACTTGAGAACCTTCAGAGTATCGAGCTGTGTCTTATATATACTAATGCAGTATGAAACGTAAGCAACGTTACTTTACTTCTTCCGTTTTGGATATCCATAGGTCCCAACGTATCGTGGGTATGGGTATGGCGTGTAAATAGATAAAAACGTGTATTAATAAAATTTACAAACAGTCGACAAATCAATTGTTTTCAGAACTGCTTCTGCTTGTGAAATCTGCAAAGGAATTCAATTAACACCATTCAGCATGCATTTTGGGGTCTTGAACGTAATTTGGGTTCAGCCATGCCGTATGTTAGGGCTTGTATTAGTGTGTTAGTGCAATTGTCAGTCGGGATTAGAAAGAGCGCTAGCAACAGCACAATTGTACAACCAAGACCTGCAACAAATGTCTAGTGTAATAGAGTCGATGAATGTATAGAGATCTATTCATTTGAAGAACATGTGCGTCATCACATCCAAACACTAATACTTGAGTGCAACCAGAGTACAACAAAACTACAGTCAACCCTTAAGAACTATTACAACAATCTGGAAATCGCACAGTTGTCACCGGTGGAGAGCTGTAAATGCAAGACCCAAATGTCATCAATAACATAATTTAATCAGCACTATCGTCCTTCAGGTATCTGGAAAGACAGCATCTCACAGCGTGCGCTCTCACGAAAGTGCAACTTACGGGTCTTTTTTACCTTTCCATCTCCGGTTTTATTTTGTGTCGGTTATCGGCGACATCTTAGGTTCTCTTCCAGTGGTAGCGAGGTCAGGGTGCTGCTTGTTCAGGTCTTGTATGATCCTAAAAAAAGTCTCTATATTTCTCTGTCAGTTTGAATAATTAAATTCATCTCAGAAATAGCTGTTTACATTTATGTTAAACATTGAAATATCAATATTCAAACGCAGTTCACAAAACGAAAATGAAGTGATCATATTTTAGAACATGAACAGTATTTCCTAGATCACTTCTGGAAAATTTCGCATTTAAGTGAATTCGACCTTGTTATTGTGACCGCTGTTTTAATATCAGTGAGCTCTGTCTTTTGCTAAATACTATGATTTTTGAGAGAATGTGAGCAGAAACCAGGTGAGAAAGAGTGTAAATGAAAAAAGAGATGCCTGAATGACTGGCGAGTACATGTTACACTTTACTTTTCTATGTTAAACAAACTCGCATGCAGTCGAAACAAGTAACTTCCATGAGATTTACAGCTTAGCAGCACCATACCTTTTGTTTCTGTGTCATTAGTGCAAGTGATGCTGCAGCACATTTCGTACCACGTCACTGTTCTCAGCGTCAGATCCTGCATGCTAATGGTGTACTTATCAGCCAAAGTCCAGTGGATCGACGAAAGGCCAAGTCGCTAAAAATCAACAATGAGGTTAAAAGGAAATCAACACGTCCTTAGTAGTAAAACCTATATGTCCTCAATTGAAAACTAGAAATGAGGAAAGGTATGACTTAAGGTATAAATTCAGGGTTTTGAAAAGAGAAGTACGACTCCAAGCAGGCAAACATGTCTAGATGGGTGATAAACCCAATGTCACCGATTTGAACCATACTACACGTATGCATTTTAGTTACCTTTGGGATGATAAACAAAACAGTAAGGTGCAATCTCATTTTACCTTGTTTAAGGGGGAGAAATCAGGGAGCCTCTATTTTGGGGGTATACCATGCAATGAACTCACCGAAAATGTCTTATTTGCAATGCATAATTAAAAAACCCGTGCACAAGATCATAATTTGTTTGTACTTTTTAAATAAAGCAAGTCTTCGGCTTCACAACGATGCTAAACAATGCTCATTAACTCTGCCGATTAGTTCAAAATTTTAGGCACTAACTATAGAGGGGTCAGAGGTTAACAAAGCATTGCAATTTTGCCACACTTTGAACCCGTATATCTCAGCTGGCACAACACTGATCAACACCTGACTTTTACACAAGTCGTTTCTATGTTAGTGCTGTTGATTGGTATAATAAAAGTTTCTGGCTCCGAGCATTTTCCTATAGGAATCACTAGATTGTGACAACCACCTGAGTAGAAGTTACCTTCAATAGCGATACCTGTTTGGAACACTACAACACCATTAAAGTACATAGTTTTGATTCAAAAGTTGGTTTATTAATATTTAGTGTCATTAAGTCAGGCGCATTTATTTACGGTATTTTTTTCCTTTTTAATTAAAATTCCGCGGTTTTCTTGAACCCAGTGCCCAACAACAGGTGTCAATTTAGTGGTGGCAAAACGACTTATGATCCTGACTTGCAGTGTTAACTGTTATGATGAAGTGTGATGAAGTGTGTGGGACATGAACAGAATAACCTCTGCACATGTGTGAAATCTTGATGCAGCATAAAGTGAGTACCAAGCCACTACACCTACAGACTGTGCGGCAACTGATTTTGGCGAGAGTCGGACAATTTACATATGCGTGTTCACCGGACCTGTGTCACGCCTTTGTGACTGCGTCCAAGGCAAGGGCAAGACACCGGACTCATCTTGGAAATCTGTGGAAAGCAAGTAGACTGTGCAAACACCCATTTCATTAGCAGTAGCTCGCGTGCCCATCCTGAAGTGGGGGTGCTGGTTGAAATGTCTAAATTCAACTTTCTTCCACAGGAACTCAACAATGTCAACGTATGTGTTCTTTCCTGTTGGTTCTGGTGAGTAATACTACTACTTTGTTTGATTTTGAAGTTATCACGGTAGCATTGTGGTTTTAATAGCATCACTAGAAACAATAGTCGTTATTCAAATACAGTACACTGCAGTGTAAGTAACTGGTTCTCCTTTCAAGAAATTCACAAACTGAGTGACCATGCATGTATCATAAAAATGTAACAAAAGTGCTTGTTTTTGAACAGTATAGACAGAGCTTTTTATTGTGCCCACTGGTGAAATTCAGTAGTCCTATGCCTGCATCACTGTAAACAACTGATAAACAGTCTTGAGTTCCTAAGTGATATACCTATCCTGTCGCCGTTGTTAGAGTTTAGGCTAGCCTAGAGTTATTCATTACCCTTACTAGTAGCGTCTTGTGTTAGTTGTAAGTTTAGTTTATGTGCATCTAGTGGCCACGTGCTGCAAGCGGAAAATGCAATATATCATTGACTTACACATTTCAACAACTATTATTGTTGTTATGGGTCTTCTTTTTAGTTCATTACAGGAAGTATTAATTCTATAGATATATTGGTGAATGCGGTAGTCATAGCATTATAAATTCCAACTTTAATTGACAACGTGCATGCCACAATTTCTTTTCACTTCAGCTGTCATTGAATTATGTAATTCTTGAAATCATAGTGTTTCGTTATGTTTTAGGAGTCCCACTAGGTCGACAATTAGGATCTGGGTATAATATTCTCTTGATGTCCAAAGGAATCCGGTCAAACTGGCAAAAATAAATCAAGTACCCACAGTGTTTTTCTGGTTGTACTTAGGGTCGTTTTACATATTACACGCCATAGGTCAAATGAATTATCTCAGCTAAAATCATTGGATTACTTAGAGGCAGTCACACCTCATGGGCTGCGCAGCACTGAAAAAAGTGGGGGCTAAAGCATCCTCAGCCCCCTGTGGCGCACCGCCTATAGACCAGGTGCGGTGCAGCACTGAAAAAAGTGGGGCTATAGCCCCCCTCAGTCCCCATGGTGCGCCGTCCATGCACCTGTGTAGTGGCTGGGCTCTGCAGAGTTCTGCAAAAGTGTATAATTCGAGAGTGTTACAAACTGCCAGTCATTTTTCAGAAAGTAGAACAACAAAGCATACCTCTAAGAACTGCACAGGCGATGAAGACGGATAAGACGTTTAGGGAGGAAGACTGGCTGACACTACAACAGGATGAAGGTTTCTTTTCACGCTTGGCTGCCTTGAACCGCGTTGGAAAATGGTCAAATGAGGGAGATTATGAACTTGACAGTCAGTGATGTCCAGAAATACTCCGGAATTCACCTTTGTCCGAATATTGTACAATCTGGTGGCTTGTCTGAGGAATTTAACCAGTTGTTATTGATGTCATATTGTAGAAACTGAGATAAATGCAATATAGCAATACTTGCTGTGATTTTGTCAGTAAAATGTAGGGTTTTTATTCAGTGTTCTGTTTGAAACCTTGTTGTCCAATTTATTCAAAGATGCTGGTATTTCAGCTTTCATCTTTCAAATTCATATTGCACTCAATCTCACTTAACTAAAAAGCTTAAGGAAAGGTAGTGACTTAGGCAGACTGGCGAGTTTCAGGTAGTATATTTGATGACAAATTAAGGGAGGGGTCGTGTATTTTGAAAAGTTAACTTTGGGAATGTCATACTTGAACCAATTCACTGGCATTTAGATCAAAGAACACATTTACATATCTCGTGTTTTCCATGCTACTTTGTATAAATTAACTGGGCGATGAGTGTTAAACCAGAATCTAGCCGCATTAAATATCACTTTTTACTTTAAAGTGGTCCAACATCATATTATACAGACTGAGGAGTTATGTGTGCAGTATGGAATGAGGAGGTACATGTAAGCGAGATCACCTGTATTTTGAACAGCTAACATAGGAGTGTCATATTTGAGCCAGTCCATTAGCACTTAGATCAGTTGCCACATTTAGATATCTCTGTTGTTATTTTGCCTAAGAAAGTTGGTAGTCTTGCTATTAAAGCACCTCTAAGACTTAGCACTTAGAACCCAATGTGCATGAAGTTTATTTTGAGCTCTTATTACCAAAGTTTATATGCTGTATATTGTTTGTCAGCTGAGATTTCGTGGAAAAACCTGAGCTACAATACAATACTTGTCGTGTACTTATGGACTTTATACTGAAAGCAGCCTTTATCATCCTCACTTTTTTCACGTGACCTCTGCAGTGGATGAAAATCTACCATGCTTCCAACAGGAGCCATTTATATGGTCAAGTAACAGCTGATCACCTGGAACAGGATACTTTTGCCCTCTGGAGGACTGGGAAGCAATTTGAATTCACTTCTTTAGACTTCTCACAACTAGTTACACACTCTTATTCAAATACGTTTTTATGTGCCTCCCACTGCGCAGGCGAAGTATCTTCTCACTGGTAGCTGGTTCCATGTAGTCAGCCTCCATTGCTACTTGAAAGTCTCCCATTTTTCATTAGTGTCAATCACAACAAAATGCATACAGATAGCAAAATGATAACTTTAGGCAGCCATAGCATTTCAAAAATGACGTTATTGGGACACTGGCGCCTATATAACGTCAACATTAATCTGGCCAGAGGTTTTTCGTTCGCTTGTAATTGCCAATGAAAATTTCACATTGACACTGTACTATGCTTTCAACGCCCTGCATCAAACTAGTTGAAGATTCCTCAAAAATAACGTTTGTTCAGACACACTCCACAGCTAACTCACAGTAAGCGTCTTTGTTAACAGGACAATCACAGATAAAACCAAAAATAAATTATATTGTTTATACATCACAGTAAGATTTGGAAAGTCGCAAGTGGGGGGCAGGGGTAAGCACGATTTTTGAAGGAAATTGTTATGAAAATGATTTGTCGACGGTGTTTTGTTTTGTTTTGTTTTGTTTTTAGCCGTGCGAATACGATTACTGAGCTTTGTAAAACCAGTGAGATTTGAATTTCGACTCTCGCAAAAGGTTTTCTGCCAAAATTACTGCTGTTTGTGTAGGAAGTATCCTAATTCCATGACAACGAGTACTTTTCAGAAATAAAGTAGAGTACCCTCTGTGCCTAGAAAATACGAAATTTGATAAATGCTTGATTGATTCGCAGTTTGCGGGCCAACTATTAGCAAATGTTCACTTTTTGTTGACGTTTGTAGGCATTACTCATTGTGGTGAAATGGCCTAACCACCAGTCACTTTCGACGAAAAATGACATGAAATCCGTTCGCGCCTGAATTTTTTTTGTCTTATTGTGTAGATCTAAGATAGCTCAACACATTGGTTGGCACTAAAATGTTCTGAAACCTGTGCCAGCTGAGATATCGGGATACGAATTTAGACAATTTTGACAGTTTCAAAAATCATTAAAAGTACTCATTTTATGTGGCTCTAAAAACAGACAAAAAAGTATCGAAATCTTTTAAATTTTCATGAATAAAGTAGTCGAAGGTCACACCTGATCAATAACACAGGTTCAATATTTCAACGTTACTTCAACTGCTTAACGTAAATGTCGGAATTTTACCAAAAACAAGTAGTATCCATGGAAACCAAAAGGGGGCGTTTTGAAAAAAGGTGGTCTGGCGTCAGTGGAGCCAGTGTCATCACAGAGACAAAATATAAAGAGAATCTGTGGCATAGCGTTTATCACCCTCTGCCTGGTCCATTCGCGAACATGCTCTTAAGTCTTCAAGTTCGAAGATCAACACAAGTCCTAAACCCCATTAGTTCGAAAGCTAAAAGTTCAAACTTTCATGACACGAGATTCCGAACGGCGATTTCGAGCAAAATATTCGGTAATTTGGAAGCACATGCCTGTTTGACACTAGTTCTTCGAAGAGCCTGTGCCTCTGGAAAGGAGGCAAACAAAGTGGTTACCGTCATTAAAGTTTTGCTGTTCCGCTGCTGCTGAGGTTTCTGGTATCATAAATCTTGAAACCAGTTTTGATCTAACTAGCTTTCTTTTCTGTCGGAGTTGTGAACACTTGGCCAAATAGAGTCTTTTTAAAAACGTTTCATTTCCGTATCATTGGGTGTCAGGACTTGAGAACCTTCAGAGTGCCGGGCTGCATCCAAAATATATAGTGGCATTAAACGGAAACAACGTTAGTTCACCTACATAATTTTCGTCTAAATCCTTAGTCATCCGTTTTGGTTATCCGAGGTTCACAGGGTATCGTTGAGGTACGGTTATACCGCGTAAATAGACAAAAACCTGTATTAATGAACTTTTCAAACAATCGACAAATCAACAGTTTTCAATTGAAAAATCCTTGTCTCTACGCCGATAGAAATCGGTCACGGGAACCATTGTTCATCTCCATGTGGTTGTGGCATCTTCAGAGGAATTCAAATAACACCATTCAGCACGTATTTTGTGACCTTGAACGTCCTTTGGATTAATTCGTGCCCATTTTCCTGGTTTGTTAGGGCAATTGTTGGGTGGGATTAGAAAGTGCGTTAGCGTCAACGCGAAAGCACAAGTAAGAAAAATAACAAGTCCAAGCGAATTGTAAATACAATTGACCAATTGACAAATGGGCAGATCTATTCATTAGAGTAAATGTGCGTCATCACGGTCCAAGCATTAATGCATGAGTAGAACCAAGGGTACAACTAAAATGCAGGCCATACTTGAAGTCTATTACAACGAAATGGACAAAAAAACAGTGGTAACAGGTGAAGACCAAAATGTTATCAATAAAGACAGTTACCCCTATCGTGCTTCATGCATCGGGTAAGACAGCACCTCATGGCATGTGGCCTGACGCAAGAGGCAACTTCCGGGCTTCCGTTACCTTTCTGAGTCTGGTGTCTTTTTGTGTTAGTGGCTAAGCGACATGTTTGGTTTGTTGCCAGTGGTGGATCCTGCTCGTTCAGACCTTGTATGACCCTAAAAGAAGTGTTTTAAAAGTACATTTCTCAGAAATAGCTCTTCAGATTTATGTGAAACATTCAAATACTATTATTTAAACGTCGTTCACAAAACGAAAATGAATTGATCATATTTTAGATTATTAACAATGTGTCTGATACCACTTCTGAAATATTTTTATCAAATGAAATTCGATATTGTTATTGACACCGTTTTTTACTAAAAGTGTGCTTTTCTCTTTTGCTAAATTTTGCAGTTTTTGAGAGATTGTGCCCTCGATCCAGGTATGAAACAGTGTACATGAATAAAGACGGTGCCTGAATGAGCAGCGAATAGAATTTTCACTTCATTTTTGCGAATCAAACAAGTTGCAAATAGGAGTACACTCGTCCAGGACGTCTACAGATAACTGCACCACACCGCTTGACTCTGATATCTTTCGTCATAGTGGTCCTGCAACAAATTTGATATATTGTCACTGCTGGCAACTTCCGTTATCACACATGGATGGTATATTAGTCAGCCAAAGTCCGGTTGTTGGACACTGGGACAAGTCGCTAAAAATGAACTCTTTGAAAGTGATAAAGCAACACTACCTGAATTGAAATCTACGAGTGAGAAGGTGTTTGGGCCGAATGTAGGAAATCACGGTATTCCTCGGTTTCAAGGTTAGCTAGACCAAGAATCCATAAATCTCAATACCCAATGAAGTCCGAAAGCTATCATTTTCAAAAGTAAACGTTCGATCTTTCAGGACACGAGGTTCTGAAAAGTGATTTCGTGAAAAAAATTTGGAGTTAGTTTCTATACACATGCCGTTTGAAACTACTGATTCGAAGAGCCAGTGCTTCTCAATGGGATCCAAACAAATTTTGTCAATGCTTACTGAGCCGCTACATTTAGTTACATTATCAAATTTTGGAATACAGTCAGTAAAATTTTGCTGCTCTGTTGTCAGACCTCGTCAGTAGTTTCAACTAGACCTTCTCTTTGTTGGATTTGTGAACCTTCGGACTCAAGGTCCTTTTGAAAACGTTTCAATTGTCGCATAATTTGCCTTCTAACTTGTACACCTTCGGAGTATCGAGCTCTATCCTATTTATACCAATGCATTATGATTCGCAGGCAATATTAGATTTCCTTCTTAGCTTTTGTACTCGGTTATGAATTTTCTTCTTCCGTGCTTCTTCTTCCGTTTTGGTTATCCGTGGGTTGCAGCGCGTCGCTGTTGCGTAAGAATGGCGAGTCAATAGACAAAAAACAGGTATTAACAAAATTTTGTGACCTTTTACGTTATTTGGATTTATTAATGCTGTCTTTCTGGGTACGTTTGGGATTGTGTCAGTAGGTTAGTGTAATTGTTAGTCGGGATTAGAAAGAGCATCAGCGTCAACGCGAATACACGATCAAGACAATTAACAAACGTGTGGTGCAAGCGAATGGTGATAGATTTGGTGGATGGAGAGGTGTATCCATTTAAAGTACATGTGCGTCATCACGAACCAAACACTAAAACCTGAGTACAACCCAAAGTACAAGTAAAATACAGCCAAAACTTAAAATATTTTACAACGACACGACCCGGACACCACACAATTGTCATAGGTGGAGAACTGTAACTGCAAGTGCCACCCAGACTAAAATATTATAAATAACAAAAGCTGTACACCATTGTCGTCTTTCATGAATCAGTAAGACAGCAACTCATTGCGCTCGCCCTCACGAAAGAAGCAGCTTGCAAGACGTTTTTACCTTTTCCACTCTGGTGTTATTTTGTGTTCGTGGTTCAGCAACATTTTTGGTTCACTGCCAGTGGTGGCAAGGCCATGGTCTTTGTTGTTCGAAGCCTGTAAGACCCTAGAAAAGAACGTCTACATTTCTCTAACGTTTGTATCTCAGAAATGACAGTTCACGTTGATGTAAAACTTTCAAATACTATGATTTAAACACCGTTCAGAAAACGAAAATGATAAGAGCATATTTTACAACTTTAACAGAGTTCTGAGATGACTTCTGGAACACCTTCATTAAATTAAATTCGATCTTGTTATTGATACCATTGTTTTACCATTAATGTGCTTTTTGTCCTGAGCTAAATTTTACGGTTTTTGAAAAATAATTTATTGTGCCCTGAAACCAGGTGTGAATTGATGTGTCCTAGAATGCACATACGGTCAAAGCATGTAACTTCCAGGATGTTTACAGCTTAATGGCACCATACTTTTTGGCTGTGGTGTCATTCGTGTAAGGGGTCCTGTGGTTTCATCCCACTGTTCGCGACGTCAAATCCCGCGTGCTGCATGCTAGTGGTTAATTAGTCAGTCCAATGGTTCGAAGAAATTTGGCGAAGTCTCTAAAAACCTACAATAAAATTCAAACGAAGTCAACCCCTTGGAGGCAATGAAATCGTATGATCGTTATTGAAATCTACGAGTGAGAAAGAGTGTGAGCAGAAGGTATGAATTCAAGGTATCCATTGTTCTGAAAGCTTAAACGTCCAAAATCTATAAATTCGAAGGTCCGCACCAGTCCGAAGCTAAAAGTTAGAACTTTCATGTACCAAGATTATGAAAACTTGTTTGGAGAAGAAGGTTCGGGTATTAATATGCACGTGCCTATTTGAAACTACTTTATGGAACCCTAAGAGCCGGTCGGAAGGATCAAAGCAATATTCGGCAATGTGCAGAGATGTTGCATTTATTTACATTTTCAAATATTTGTTTACCACCACTACAATCTTGATGCTTCCTGTCGATGGCTAAATCACAGGTTTCAGGTATAATAGACCTTCGGACTAGTTTCGAACTAACTATTTTTTCTTTCTGTCGGATTTGTGAACCCTCGGGGTTAAAGGGCTCTTTTAGAAATACATTCAATTGTCAGATGATTTGCCTTTAGACTTGTGAACCTTCATAGTATAGAGCTCTACCCTATTTATACCAATTCAGTATGAATCGCAAGCAAAATTATATTACATTCTTAATTTTAGTCTTCGTTTGTCATTCTTCTTCTTGCATTCTCCTTCTTCCGTCTTGGTAATCCAGGGGTCGCAACGTATCGTTGTTGTGTGAGTATAGCAAGTAAATAAACAAAACCGTGGAATAATAAAATTTACAAACAATTGAGAAATCAATTGTTTTCCATTTGATACTTGAATAATCAATGTAATTGAAAAATCCTTCTCCATGCCACGGGTGTAAACGATCAAGGGAACCACTGCTCAGCTCCACCTGGTTATGGCATCTGCAGAGGAACTCAGTTAACAGCATTCAGCATGCACACAGGATCGTCATTTGGATTCAGTTATGCTGTTTTTAGTGTGTTAGGGTATGTGTTAGTATGTTAGTGCAAATGTTAGTCGAAATTTAGAAAGAGTGTTATCGTCAATACGAATGTACCACCAAGACAAGTAACAAACGACAAGTGAAAGCGAATGGTGATAGATTTGGTGCATGGAGAGGTGTATTCATTTAAAGTACATGTGCGTCATCACGAACCAAACAAAGTTGTCACAAGTGTCAGTCAGACCAAAATGTTGTCAATAACGACAGTTACACACCTCTATCGTCCTTCATGTATCTTTTAGGGCAGCATCTCATGATGCAGCCTCAGGGAGAGTGCAACTTAAAGAGATTTTTCACGTTTTCGGTTATGATATCATTTTGTGTTGGTGGTTGAGCGACATCTTTTGTTCTGTGCTATTGGTGGTAAGTTCAGTGTTCTGCTTGCTCAGCTTGCTCAGATCCTATAAGGCCCTGGACCAAACGTCTATATTTCTCTAATTTTGAACGCTTATATCTCAGAAATAGCTGTTCTTATTCATGTAACACCTCCAAATACTGTGATTTAAAGGCAGTTCTTAAACAAAAATGAAGAGCATATTTTAGAACGTTAATAGAGTTCTGAGGTCACTTCTGGAACACTTTCATGAAATGAAATTCGATCTGGTTATTGATATCATTGTTTTACCATTAACGTGGCTTTGCCTTTTGCTAAATTTTACGGTTTTTGAGGGACTGTGCCCTGAAACTAGATGTAATACAATGCATATGAATAAAAATAGATGCCTGAATGACTTAACTTTTCCAAATGAAACCAGGCTTCTGTACAGTTTTGATGACTCGTAGAATACACAGACAGTCCAAGCATTTAACTTCCAGGATATTTAGGGGTGAACGGCACCATACCTTTTGACTCTGATGTCATTCCTGTGAGTGGTCCAGCGGCACCTTTGGTACACTCTCACTGCTCGCGACGTCAGATCCCGCATGACAATGGTATACTAGTCAGCCAATGTCCAGTGGTTTGACGAAATTAGGTCAATTCCTTAAAAGCCTACAATGATGTTCAAACAAAGTCATCTCATTTGAAGCAATGAAACCTTATGATCTGAATTGAAAAGTACAAATAAGAAAGAGTGTGAGCAGAAGGTATGAAATCACTTATTCATTGGTCCGAAGGTTTACAAGTCCAAAAATCCATAAATCCAAAGGTTCAAACTAGGTCGAAAGTCCATTAGTTTGAAAGCTAAAAATCTAACTTTCATTTATTACAGTTAGCAAAATGTTCGGAGATTTGTATGCACGTTCCTGTTTGAAACTAATTTTTGGAAGTGCCAGTGCCTCCTCTCGAAAGGATCCAAACAATGTTCCACAGCACTTAAACGCTGTTACAATGATTTGGACACCACAAAGTTGACACAGGTAGACAACAGTAACTGCAAGTATCGGCCAGACAAAATGTTATCAATAACGAAAGTTTCATACCTCTATCGTCCTTCGTGTACCGTGTAAGACAGCATCTCATGGCGCGCCCTCACGGAAGGTGTAACTTCAGAGATTTTTTTTATCTTTCCAATTACGGAATTATTTGAGTAGGTGGTTCAGTGTTATCTTTGGTTCTCTGTCAGTAGTGGTGAGGTCATGGTTGTTCAGATCATGTATTATCTTTGAAATAACGTTCAAATTTCTCTAACTTTGAAGATCCGTATCAGAATAGCAGTTCATATTTAGGTAAAATGTCAAATACCATGATTTAAACACCGTTCAAAAAACGAAAATGAAATGATCATATTAACTGTGATGACTTCTGAAACATTTACTTTCATCGAATGAAACTCCACTGAGTGATTGATACCATTGTTTTAACATTAATGTGCTTTTGATTTTTCTTAAATTTACAGTTTTTGCCCTGTGAAACAGTGTTCATGAATAAAGGCAGATGTTGAATGACTGGCGAGTAAATTTTGAACTTCGCTTTTTCGAATCAAACAAGGATGGTTTCTTATGAACATTACTGGTGACATTCGTGTTAGTTGTCCGGGCCTACCTTGGGTATACTGTAACTGCTTTCGACGTTAAATTCCGCGCGTTAATGGTATACTAGTCAGCCAAAGTCCACCTTTTGAAGAATGACCAAGTCGCTATTAAATCTACAATACGGTTAAAAGGAAACCAAGCCTTTAGAAACGATAAAACCTACATGACTTCAATTTAAAACTAGAAGTAAGAAAGTGTGTTTGCTGAAGGTATGAAATCACAGCTTTCATTTTTCCGAAGCTTTTTAAGTCCACAAATACACGCAAGTACGAAAGCCCATAACTGCGAAAGCTAAAAGTTCAAACTTTAATGACATGAACGGTGATTTGGAACAAAATATTTTGGGATATTAAACACTTGAAGAGCCAGTTTCTCTGGAAAAGATCCAAACACAGTTCAGCAATGTGCACTGAGCTTTCGCTTTCATTTACATTTTCAAATTTTGTTTTACCGCCACTAAAATTTTGCTATTTTGCTGTCGTTGACTTTGAATAACCGGCTTCTGGTTTCGTGGCCTTATTTCGGACAAACTAACTTTCTTGTCTCTCAAAATCGTGAACCTTGGGCCTGATAGGGCATTTTTAAAAACAGTTTCATTTCTCGTGTTATGGGTGTTTGGACTTGAGAACCTTCAAAGTATCGAGCTGCAATTACTTATATTAATGCAGTATGAAACGCAACCAACATTAGTTTACCTTCATAATTTTCATTCTAAATCCTTCTCCTGTTTTGGTTATCCGTGGGTCGGAGCACATCGTTGGGGTATGTGTATGGCTTGTAAATAGACAAAACGTGTATTTTACAAACAACCGACAAAATCAAATTTTTCAACTTGCCACCAAGAAGCGTCACAGTAGTCAATTTCGTCGGAACAAGACAGTCAGCCGACCTTTTTACAGTAAAAACATGTGTGCCAATTTTTAAAATCATCCATAGAGTGGTTTGGTTGACAGAGGAGCGGACGACAAAAAGACTCGAAAGCAGTAAAAAATAGCCGCTAGGTGCCGCAAAACACTCCCAATCCATCCGGAAATGAAAGATAGGCACCATTTCACTAATATATGCCTATATGCCAAATTTTATGAAAATCCTTCAAAGAACCTTTGAATATACAGACTTTAGGTAAACTTAAAGAAATTAAATTGCCACTAGGTAGTCCAATCCGTCCTGAAATCGTTGTCATCCGTTGTCAAGATACTTGCTAAATTTAATAAAGATCTTGCAGAGCCATGGGCTGGGCGCAAAATCAAAGGAAAATGCCACTAGGAGGTGTCACGGTAGCCGAAGTCGTCGGAAAGCCGTTGTCAGCTGCCTTTTTCACAGTAAGAACATATATGCCAATTTTCACAATCATCCTTAGAGTGGTTTGATTGATGGAGGGGTAGGCGCCAAAAATATACTCGAGGGCAGTAAAATTTGACATTAAGTGTCACCCGAAAACGAGAGGATAGCGTCATTTTATTGGCCCATGAGTCAAGTTTTATGAAAATCCGATGACATTTGAAGAATAACAGAGATAAACGAAAAAAATGCCACCGCTAGGGGGATCCGTCCGAAATTCGTCGTCAACTGTCGTCAGCCTTATAGGAACACATCTGCCAAATCTCATCAAGGTCCTGTGAGGATTTAAGGAATACAGGTGTGGACGCCGTATCCCGGACAACCGGGCAGGCAGAGATGACAAACACTCGCATATAAATATGCGGGCAAATAAAAACGTCTACATTTCTCTAACTTTAAAGCTTCGTATCAGAAATAGCTCTTCAAATTTATGTAAAATTTCATTTCTATGGTATAAAAACCTTTTACAAAATGGAACTCAGTGAAATGCTCATATTTTAGAGCACCGTATTTCGCATTTGGATCATTTTCTTCATGAAATTCGGTCTTATTGTTAATGCCGGTGCCATCAATAAAGTCAGATGCCTGAATGACTGGCGACTAAATTTTTCATTTCGCTTTTCCAAATCAAAGAAGTGTCGGTCATATTTTTATGACTCACAGGAGTACAAACGTTTAGTAAAAACCAGAAGATTCTATGATATTTACAAGTGAACGGAACCTTGATACTATCTCATGGTGCACGCCCTCAAAAAAGAGGCAATTTTCGGTATTTCTTACCTTTTCGACTCTAGTGTCATTTTAAGGTGATGGTTCAATGCTATCTTTGGTTCGTTGACAGTGAGGGCCAGGCCAGGGTCCTGCTAGTTAAGATCCTGTATGAACCTAGAAAAACGTCCAGAAATAGCAGTTCACATTTAGGTAAATATTTCAAATGCTCTGATTTATTAAACTCCGCTCACGAAACAAAAATGAAATGATCATATTTTATGACATCAACGGTGTCTCTGAGATCACATCTCGAAACTTTTCACCAAATAAACTTCGATTGAAACCGTTGTTCAACTAGCAATTTGATATGGGATTTTAAAAAAACGTTTTCGTTTAACGTATTACGGGTACAGATTTGACGACCTCCAACATATTGAGCTGTACACTATTTATAGTAAATGCAATATGAAGAGCAAGCAATGATAGTTTACCTTATGATAGTTGCACCTTAAATCTTTCGGAATTCGTTTTGGTTATTCCAGGGTCATAGGGGTATTGTTGGGGCTTGGGTGTGGCGTTTAAATAGACAAAACATGCATTGATAAAATTTACAAATAATCGAAAAAATCGTCTGTTTTCAATTGACCACAAGTACATCTATTGAAAAGACCTTGTCCTTGCCAAACTGTTTTAGAACTAATAAGCTTTTTCTCGAAATTGTGAACCTTCGGCCTAATAGCACCCTTTTAAAAATGTTTTCATTTGTTGTATTATGGGTAGGGATTTGAGAACGTTCAAGGTATTGAGCTGTACACACTGCAGTATGAAACCCAAGTAATGATACTTCAGCTTTATAATTTTCGTCTTAAATTTTGTTCTTTCTTTTTCGTTAAACGAAGGTTATCTTTGGGTATGGGTATGGCGTGTAAATAGGAAAAAGTGTATTTACAAACAATCGACCTATCAATTGCTTTCAATTTGCCGTACGCAAATCAATTGAAAAAATCTTTCTCCCTACACGGGCAGGAATCGACCACGGGAAGCACTGCTCAGCTTCATCTTGCTTCTGCATTGGCACAGGGATTCAAATATTTTTATTCAGCATGGCTTTTGTGACCTTGAACGCCATTTAGATTAATTTGTATTTAGATTAATGTGTGGTGTATGTCTTCGTATGTTAGTGCTTGTGTTTGTATGTTAGTGCTTGTGTTTGTATGTTAGTGCTTTGTTGGGCGGGATTGGAAAGTGCGTTAGCGTTAACGCAAATCCATAGGCAAGAAAAGTAACAAACCTCTAGTCCAAGCGAATGGTAATACCATTGATAAATGGGCAGATCTGTCCATGGGATTAAAAGTGTGTCATCACGGCCTAAGCTTTTACAACACAAACGTGTAGTAAAAACTAGAAGCTTCTACGATGTTTACAAGTTAAGTTACGGAACCTTGACTCTTGTGCGATTCGTGTCAGTGGTCCTGCAGTACTTTTGGTATATTGTCATTGCTCGCAATGTTAATGGTATACTGGTCAGCCAAAGTCAAATAGTTCGACGAAAGGCCAAGTACCTAAAAGACCTAAAATAATGATAAAAGGAAGTCAACCCCTTGGAAACAATGAAATCATATGATCTGAACTGAAAACTACAAGTGAGAAAAAGTGTGGGGTAAAGTTATGAAATGCCGGTATTCCTTGTTTTCAAAGACAAGCAAGTAAATAAATCCATCAATATCTACACAAGCCCGAAAGACCATTAGGCAAGGTTCGAATTTTCATGTCACGAGGCATTTTGAACAGTGATTTCGGGCAAAATGTTTGGAGAGGTTTAAGCACGTGGCTTCTTAAAACGAATTCTTCGAACATCCAGTGCCTTGGTAAAGTATCCAAACAACGTTTGGCAATGTGCACTGAACTGTCGCTTTTATTTTAATTTTCAAGTTTTGGTTTTCCGCCTCTAAAATGTTGCCGCTCCTTTGTCATTAACTTTCAATCACTGACTTCTCGTCTCTCAGATCGTCGAATTATTTTCGCACTAATAAGCTTTTTTGTCGAATTTGCGAACATTCAGGCTGATAGGGCTTTTTTCAATGAATTTCCATTTGTTGTATTATGGCCACTTATTTGAAAACCTTCAAGGTATTGAGCTATACACTGCAGTATGAAACCCAAGCAACGATACTTTACCTTCATAATTGTCGCCTTAAATCTTTCTTCTTTTGTTTTGGTTTAACGAAGGTCGCAGGTTATCTTTGGGGTATGGGTATGGGTATGGCGTGTAAATAGACGAAAACATACCTTTTGCCTCTGGTGTTGATTCTTGTCAGTGGTCCTACAGAAATTTTGGTATACTGTCTCTGTTCCCAATGTCAGATCTTGCATGTTGATGGTGTACTAGTCAGCTAATGTCAAATAGTTTGACGAAAGGCCAAGTATCTAAAAGGCATAGACTAATGTTATCAAATAGATGTTGAAATGCCGTGCAGTTACCGACGGATAAGAACATAAAATAGTAAAACTAAAACGACGAGCGTCGGTACTAAAATATATTAAAATAACCCCACGTTTCGAGCGATGAGCTCTTTGTCAAGGGTGTGCTACAGACTGTACAATAATGTTAAAAGGAAGTCAACCCCCTAGAAAAAATTAAATGATGTGATCTGAATTGAAAGTTTCAAGGTAAAAAGTGTGGGCCAAAATTATGAAATCGCGGTATTAATGACTCCAAAGGTTTGCAAGTAAACAAATCCATCAATTCAAATATCCTCACAAGTCCGAGAGACCATTAGTTCGAAAGCTAAAAATTTAAACTTTCATAATACGCGGTTCTGAACAGTGATTTCGAACAAAATGATTGGAGATTTGTAAGCACGTGCCTCCCTGGAACCAATTCTTCCAAGAGCCAGTGCCTTGGTAAAGCATCCAAACAAAGTTTGACAAAGTGCACTGAGCTGTCGCTTTTATTAACATTTTCAACTTTTGGAATACAGTCACTAAAATTTTGTTGCTCCTCTGCCGTTGAAGTTTGAATCACTGGCTTCTGGTCTCTTCAATTGTCGAACTGCTTTCGAACTAATAAGTTTTTTGTCGAGTTTGTGAAATTGCTGCCTGATAGGGCTTTTTGTAAACATTTTCGTTTGTCGTATAACGAGTACAGATTTGAAAACCTTAAAGGTATTGGGCTTCACCCTATTTAATGCAGTATGAAACCCAAGCAACAATAGTTTATCTTCATAATTTTCGTCTGAAGAACTGCTTCGTCTGTTTTGGTTATTCGAGGATCGCAGCGTATTGCTGGGGTATAGATACTGCGTGTAAACACACAAAACGAGTATTGAAAAAATTTACAAACAATTGCCAAATCAACTGTTTTCAATTTCTCACACGCAGATCAATTGCAAATCCTTGTCCTTACTCCGCCACAAATTGATACCGGGAACCACAGCCTAGCTTCATCCCGTTGTGGCATCTGTAGAGGAAGTCAAATAATGACATTCAGCACACATTTTGTGACTTCGAACGTCAGTTGGATTAATTGGTGATGTTTTTAGGTTTGTTAGGACTGGTATTAGTATTTAATTGGAATTGTTGGCGGGATTAGAATGTGTGTTTGCATCAACGTTAATGCACAAGCAACAAAAGCAACAAACGTCTAGTCCAAGCGAATGAAACTACAATTGATAGATGGACAGATCTACAGTCTATCCATTGGAATAAATGAGCGTCATCACGGCCAAAGTATTGATATATGAGGAGAACCCATAGTAAGTACAACTAAAATACAGCTAACACTAGAAATGTATTTAACGATCTGAACAGCACATTGTTGTAACAGGTGGAGAACTGTAACTGCACGTGACAGCCAGCCCAAAATGTTATCAATAACGAAAGTAACGCACCTCAGTTGTACCTTGTGTATCGGGTAAGACAGCATCTCATGAAGTACGACCTCAAGGAAGAGGCAATCTCCTGGATTTTTTACTTTTCCTATTCTGGTGTCATTACATGGTGACGGTTCAGTGACATTTTTGTTCGCTGCCAGTGATGGCAAGCACAGCATCCTGCTACTTCGGGTGCTGCGTGGCCATAGAAAGTGTTCACATTTCTCTAATTTTAAAGGTTGATATCTTAGAAATAGCGGTTCAGATTTTTGTAAAATCTCCCATGTTAATGGTATATTGGTCAGCCAGTAGTTTGACGAAAGAACAAGTCCCTAAACAAGAGCAACGCGGAGCTTTGAAATGCGCCCACGAATGCATCGCAAATGGTGTGCTTTTAGGGTTATTTATTTGTATAATAAAAATGGCCACTAGATGGCGCAAAAACGTACAATCCATCCAAAACGGGAACATGCCATATTTCATAAAAATCTGTCAAGGAACTTCAGAGAAACAAAGGAAAATGGAATAACATGAAATTGCCACTTGTGGGCACAGCGTTCGTTGGATCCGCCTGAAAGTCGTCGTCTGTTTTTATCTTCATATAAATACACTTACTAAATTTAATAAGATCCTGAAGTGGGTTTAGGAAATATAGCTATGGGCGCAAAACAAAACATAACTACCACTAGGAGGCGCCACAGTAGTCAGTTGCCATCATCAAACGTCCTCTTTGCACTGAAAACATATACGCCAATTTTCAAAACTATCCCTAGAATGATTTCTTTGATTGAGGGGTGGACAAGATTTGAAAACAGTAAAAATGGCCACTAGATGGTGCAAACTAGGTCGAATCTATCTGAAAACGGAGAGATAGCGTCACTTAATTAACAGATGCGTGTATGCCAAATTTTATGAAAATACGTTGAGGACGTTTGAACACACAGAGGTAAACGTAAAAAAATAAAATTGCCAGTAGGTGGCACACCAGTGGTCAGATCTGTCCGAAAGTCGTTGTCTTCCGTCGTCAACATCACATAAATACTAAATTTATTAAAGATCCTGCGAACGGCATAGGACATGCAGCCATAGGCGCAAAAAAACTGCCACTAGGAGGCGCCATAGTAGTCGAAGTGGTCGGAAAATCATCGTCATACATGCCAATTTTCACAATCATCCTTTGAGCGGTTTGGTTGATAGAGGGGTGGACGCAAAAAAACAAACTCGAAAACAGCAAAACATGGCCACTAGGTGGCTCAGACTACGTCAAATCCATCTGAAAACGGAAGGTTAGCCTCATCTCACTAATAGGTGTCTATGTACCAATTTTTATGAAAATCCGTTCAGGACTTTTGAAGTTAGAGGTAAACGTAAAAAACTAAAATTGCCACTAGGGGTCACACCAATAGTCGGATCCGCCTGAAAATTCGCTCATGCCGTCCCATCCACGGAAGAAACACATGTGCAAAACTTCCTGAACATACGTCCAGGCGTTTTGGAGCGGACGCCGGACGCCGGACTCCGAACGGATGGACGGAGATGACGGCATAATGAGTCCACATATAAATATGTTTGCGCATAAAATCTATAATCAGGTTCGAAAGAAGTTAATCCCCTCGAAACAATGAGCCCATATGATCTGAATTGAAAACTACAAGTGAGAACAATTGTGGGCGGAAGGTATGAAATTACGGAATTCATGGCTCCGAAAGTTTACTAGTCGACAAATAAACAAATCCGAAGATCAACACAGTCTGAAAGAATATTAGTTGTTTTACTATCAGTTTGATAGGGCTGTTTTTAGAAACGTTTTTATTTGCCTGATAGGGTATTTTAAAAAAATCATTCAATGTTACATAACTTGCCTTCAGGCTTGTGAACCTTCGGAGTATCGAGCTCCATCTTATTTATACTAATGCACTGTGACTTGCACGCTACTTTAAATTTCCTTCTTTATTTTAGTCTTCGGTTGTTAATTTTCAGTCTTTCATGCTTCTTCTTCCGTCTGTTATCCGTGAGTCGGATCGTATCGTTGTGGCGTGGGCATGGTAAGTAAATAAACGAAAACGTTCATTAATAAATTTACAAACAACTATTGTTTTCAATTTGCCATTCGGAAACTAATTCAAAAATCCTTATCCCTGCCACGGTAGTAATCGATCACGGGAACCACTGTTCAGCTCCATTTGATCTTGGAATTTGCAGAGGAATTCAAATAACACCACTTAGCATGCATTTTGTGACCTTGAACGTCGTTTGGATTTATTCATGCTGCATTTCTTGATATGTTAGGATTGGTGTTACTATGTTAATGCAATTGTTAGTCGGGATTAAAAAGAGTGTTAGCGTCAACGCGAATGTACCAGCAAGACAAGTAACAAACGCTTAGTGCAAGCAAATGGTAATAAATATGATGGATGGAGAGCTTTGTCTGTTCGAAGTACATGTGCGTCATCGGAACCCAAACACTAATACTCGAGTACAACTCAATTATCTGGACACCATACATTTGTCACAAGTGGGTAACTGTAACTGAAAGTGTCAGCCAGACAAAAATGTTATCAATAACGAAAGTTACACACCTTTATCGCCCTTCATGTATCGGGTAAGACAGGATCTCATGGTGCACGCCCTCACGTAAGAGGCAACTCCTGGGATTTTTTACCTTTCCGACTCTGGTGTCATTTTGTGTTGGTGGCTCAGCGACATCTTGGCCGGGTGCACTGCCAGTTGTGGCGAGGTCCTGTATGACCATAGAAAAAACGTCAGCATTTCTCTAACTTTGAAGCTTCAAAATCTTGTATATTTCCCCAACATTGAAGTTTTATATCTCAGAAATAGCTGTCCAGATTTATGTAAAACTTCCAAATTCAAGGACTTAAACACCGTTTACAAAACGAATTTAAAATAAAATCATGATATTTTAGAACATTAATATTTTTTTGAGATTACGCCTTGGAACATTTTCATCAAATGAAATTCGAACTTGTTATCGATGCCGTTGTTTTGCTATTACTGTGCTTTTCTTTTCTTTTTCGCTAAATTTTAATTAAGGGAAATATTCTTGTGAGGCAATTATTATGAATATCAGACAAGTAAAAACCGAAACTTCAAATTTTACTTGGGTTTCTAGTTTCCGATGATATAAACATTTAAAGGAGCATGCCACCCAAAAAACAACCTAATTTGTATCAATTTAGATCGAGTAGTTCTACTCCATAACGACACGTACGGTTGCGTTATTTGACACCTGACGGCAGACGGAGGTGTTGAAATTATCCAATGACGTCATCGGTTTCACACGCAGTCTGTCAAGCAGTTCACAACACGGGTTACTGGTGTTAGCTTATCGCTTGAAGTCATCGTTCAACACCAATAAAACATCAAACTTTGATGTAAAACCCTTTAAAGTACACCGAGTTCTTATAAAAACGTGTTGTTTTATTTCACTCTTACGGATTTATTTGTATTTGGACACACCGTAGCCTACAAAGTTCGGCAGGCCAACAAGGTCCGTAGCAGGAGTTTGGAGTCTGTTCGGAGATAATTTCGAAGTATTTTCCGTGAGATACAGACAGGAAAACCTAGATCTGTGTTGTTTAGACTAATAATTTTTTGAGTTCTAGACACAAAACGCTCGTTATCGTGGGTAGTGGCTCGGTGCCCGATCCAGCCCGTCGCGGCCGGCCGGGTTGACTTCATTGTTATCCCGGCCAGTGGCTCGGAAACTGATCAGACATTACGAACATAAACCAGCCAAAGTTCAGAGGAAACTAAACTTCGAGTCGTGAAAATACTATACTAGTGAGCCAAAGTAATGTGCACGTGATTATGTTGGTGAATTAGCCACGAAACTGCAAATCTACTTACTCGTCGGGGGCCGCGAATTCACTCGGGTTCCGCTTTGGCCACAGCACCGTCTGGTCAGAAGTTGTACATTGACAATCATTATTTGAGTAATGTAAACGTAAATAAAGATTCCCCTAACACCCAGCCGTGGGATGGAAATCGAGTTGTTTCGCAACAGTTTCTGCCAGCAAACACTAAATTAGAATGAGCTCACACGGCCTCGGTGTCCCGTCAATTAATTTTATTGCACCTAAAGCTGGTAACGCAGTGATTTATTGCTGGCTTCTCAAATCATTTGCACTCACAAACACTCCAAAGGCCTTACAAATTACATCTAATGAGACAGACTTTGTTTCAGTTGGTTAGGGTGAGAAGGCATTTTGAAACAGAACGCTCAGTACTAAACGCCAACATAGCAACTCGCAATCCCGACTTAAGACGAGCTAGAGCTCATCAGTCCCGACTTCGCAGGTGGATCGTTAAGTTTTACAGGCTATCAATTCGAACAGGAATACAGTGATGAAGAAATACTAGAAAGGCGCCGTGAACATGCACAGGCAACGGAACTTATGGATAGTTCTTTGGTAAGCCGGAATTCGTCAGAGAAATCACTGTCGACAAAATGCCGGCCACAGACACGGAGAAGTTTCACGGCCTCATACTTGCTATTAACAGCATACTTTTCATTCTTCACTACCGCGAGCCACTTCGTAAGCATTTTGGGCTCTCGAACAAGTCGAAAAAACGATATACCTGCTTTCTTCGCAGCTTCATAGTTCGGACAAACGGGAACCGGTGCACCGCAATATAGCGGCATTCACTCTGCATATGAACCACTAGCGTCATTTCTCACCTTCCTCACAGGTTAACGCGACACCTCTTGGCAAGGTAAGGTCGACCGTATGCGAGGCGATGTGGATATAGACCGATTAAGACGGCAAAAAAGACTAAGTTAAATCTGGTGGCATTCTCCTTTAAGGAGTTAAAATATTTAATTTTGTAAAAAATTAGCTAAAATCGCATACTTGGCAATAAAGTCCAATCAACCTTCGAGGACGAATTAAACATACATGAGCCGAGGTGAGTGTATTTCATATTGTGAAGTATACATTGAAAGAAATTTGGTTAGGAAAGTAAAAAGATGCCCCAAAAAACTTGTAACTGAAGTGTAAAACATTTTAAATGCTTTTTTCTCATGAAAGTTGAACGGTAACACACTTCTCAATTCTGTTGTCAGTCGTATTAGTGGTACTGCAGGAACTTTTTGATGCACTGTAACCCGTCGTGACGTCGTGGTCCTGTATGGTCCCGTAAGGATGATAAACCTTATATTGATGATGTCAACCAATCCACTTTCTGTCAACTGCTTTGCATCTTTAGTGTCAATCTTCCAAAATAAAAGCAGGAACCAACTGAAAAAACTTATACTTCCTCTCTCATAAATTGCACGTTGTGGTCCTTGACGGGTGGCCTTTTCCAAAGGTGCTGTGTAACTTGCTAAAAGCGTATCTCACGCTTGCCCGTTTAGCAGAATTTGTTAGAAGTTTTCAAAATTTCCTACAGACTTTTGAGGGTTGGCGATAATTATTTTGTTTCATAGAACTGGACGGGGAAAGTCGTTTTTAGTACATGTATGTGTAAGTAGGCCAAAACCGAGTTTGGTATCCTTTTAATGATAAACAAAGCCCAGCTATTTAACAAATGACAAAGTCGCTCAAATAAAATACAACAATTTAGACTAAATGTAGTTCACTTCCGAGAAGGAATATAATACAGGCGATCCGAACTGAGAGCCTATAGTGTATTTTATATTGACAAGATCTCCCAGTTATACAATTACCAACGCAATTTTTGAGAGACTGCACTGAAACCAGTAACTGTTGTGAAACCGTGTACTTGAATAAAGACGTATTCCTGAATTAGATTTTTCACTTCGCTTTTCCAAATAAAACAAGCGATCGATCATGTTTTGATGGCTCAAATGAGTACACACATGTACTCAAAACCGGTAACTGCCAGGATACTGATTTACAGCTGGACGGTACCATATCTTTGGCCCTGGTGTCATTCGTGTTAGTGGTCCTTCTGCACTTTTGGTACACTGTAACTGCTCGCGACGTCAGGTGCCGTGGGTAAGTGGTACACTAGTCAGTCAAAGTCCACTAGTTCGACGACTTGCCAAGTCGCTAAAAATTGCACAATAAGAAGTGATCAACCTTATATGACCTGAATTGAAAACTTCAACTGAGAAAGAATGTGTACAGAGTTTATATGAAATTGAGGTATTCATGGGTCGCAAGGTTTGCAAGTCTAAAAATCCATAAATCTGAAGACTTATCCTCACAATTATGAAAACCCACCGAAGGTTATAAATTTGAACTTTCATGACACTAGGTCTCGAACAGTGATTTTGAGCAAAACGTTCAGGGATTTATTTACACACGGCTGCTTGAAACTAGTTCTTCGAAGAGCCTGTGCCTCTCAAAATGGTATCCAAACATGAAGTTGGGCGATTCACCGAGTTGCTGTAGTTGTTTACATGTTCGAAGTATGGTTTAGCTGCTTGGCTGTCGTTGACTTTGAATCGCTGGTTTCTGGCATCATAGACCTTCGGACTAGATTCGAACTAACTTGTTTTTTTCTTTTTGTCGGATTTGTGAACCTTCGGCCTTATAATGCCTTTTTATTCATTTGTGGTATTTTGAGAGATCGAATTTGTGAACCTTTGGAGTATCGAGCTGTACCCTATTTATACTAATATAGTATAACACGCAAGCAACGTTAGATTACATAAACCCCCTGTTAGATTATCTTCTTAATTTTCGTCTTCCACCTTTCTTCCGTCTTGGTTATCCGTGGGTCGCAGCTTGTTGTTTATATATGGGTATGGCGTGCAAATAGACAAAACGTGCAGTAATGAAATTTACAGACAATCGGCAAATCAACTACTGTTTTCCACTTCACACTTTCGAGATTAATTGAAAAATCTACCAAGGCAGTTATCGATCACGGGAACCAATGTTCTGATCCATATGTTGGGGGTCATCCTGATGTGTTCCCGTTTTATGCATATCGGGATTCTACATATGTACGTGTCCGGGGTTCGGTATTTCTAGTTTCCATTGCATCGGACGGAGTTCTATGTGTCCTGGCGTGCGTTCAGTAGACGCTAGGACCTACGCTAGGACCTAGCTAAAACCTAGTCAAAGTCACGTGTTCTCATTTAAAATGCACGACAATTTCTCACGTAATCTCGCGAAGTCGTGCTCTTTAGCGAGGTCCTAGCGTTACTGAACGGGAGGCTGGTGTGGTAGCTGTGATTGTCCCCCTGCAGAGAATGTCCTAGCTGCATGTATTTGAATGCCGGTGTACTGGCACGTTAATCAATGGATTAGCCAGATGCTTCATTCAAATTCACGCAAGCCGGACAATTTCTCCAGGGGGACAATGGCTACTTTCACACCGAGTTCTATGTGTCATTGGTCAGTGCTCGATGAGCCAAGAAAATTAACATACCCAAGTTCGTCGTTTGCGACCTAGCCGAAATCTCGAAAACTAAAGGCGCATTTTCAAGTGAGCTAGCATTCTAAAATTCCATGGGGCATTGCTTTATCTGACAACGACCAGAATCCAATGCAACTAAGGAGAATAATTACATAAAAATAACACGTTACTTTATTACTTGTTGAATTTATGCCCTAAATCAGGATCGAAAAGCACCTGACAACTGTCACGTGGGCCTAAATGGCAAGTGTTGCTAAAACTTGCACTCTCGTCCGCTTAGCGTCTGGACTATTGCGCTAAACACAGAGACACAAAAACCCGGACAGATAGGATCCGGAGTCCATAAAACGGGACGCATGTTAGGGCCCCAGTTAGTATGTTAGTACAATTGTTAGCCGAGATTAGAAAGAGCGTTAAATTCAGCAAGTCAAATAACAAACGTCTAGTGCAAGCTAATGATAATACATTTGATAGATGAATAGATATATGCATTTAATAATAATAATAATAATAATAATAATAATAATAATAATAATAATAATAATAATAATAATAATAATTCTATTAATATCACTTATTGTACATCGTAGGCTTTGCTTACTCATACAGAAATACATAAATTCAAATGTATATTCAGAGTATTTACACGGACAGCAGTTCTTCTCTTAAGCCATAGTCTTCTCAGTGAATATCTATTTGAATAAATGTGCGTCATCACGACCCGAACACTAATGTATGAGTATAACCCAAAGCACAACTACTGTAAAATACAGCCGACACTTAAAACATATACGTATTACAACTACACCAAACAGTTGCCACAGCTGGAGAACTGTAACAGCAATCAGTCAGACAAAACTGTAATTAATGACAGAATTAAGTTACGCACCTGTATCTTCCTTCATGTATCGGGTAAGACACCATCTCCTCACGGTGCGCACTTTCAAGGAAATGGCCAAAATCTGTAACAGAAGGTCGACCCACTCAAAGGGAAACATTCAAGGGTCATGCTATTATTTCTCAGGAGGGGTTATTGCGCTTTCCAATGAACTACGAGCACACCAAGTAATCGAAGTGCAACAACCCTGTAACCACGTCATTACACAATCCAGATCAATAAACTCGCCTTTTAGAGATACTGAATACCAAAAGAGTGTTATCAATGGAAAATCGTGCCACATGTCATCTTGGAGTGAATAAACGGGAGAGATCTTCGAGGGCATTGCATATGAATGGAAACTTTCAAAAACTAAACCGCATGGGGGCTGCGACGAAGTTAGATGCAGGTCGTCCGTCAGTCTTGATTCGTGAACAGAGATTTGTGGTCTCTCAAACGGATAGGTCGGTGATTTTTGTTTCCTGTCTGTCAGCTTTCGATTCAGGAACTCGTATTGCCCGCCCTGATTAACGCGAACCCTACCGGTTATAGCATGAGAATATCCATAGTCAAAAGTGATATGTAAAGTGTTGCTATAAATCTGTCTAAAAGTAAATTTGTACAACTGTATGCGCGAGTTTTCTATTTAACCTATTAAAACGAGTCTTAAAAGCAAAATTAACATCAACAGACGCACGTGTACAACCTGGGAAGCTCATTTATATTGAGAAACAAATTGTTGAAGGCACTGTATTCATATGTCTTCACACAGGTCATATGTTGGTCACATCATATGAAGACGTGTCAAACAAGTAGATTGTTACTGTGGCACAATTAATTGTCTATGCAATTTACAAAAAAAAACAACTATCTAGTTTAACATTATGTAAAATGTGAGCATTTGTTTCAATACTACATTTGTCCAAGGTTTCATTACAGAGCACGTGTCGGATCGAGTCTAGTACAGTCACTTGTCTTTGAAAGTTTATTATTGGAGTTCATGGTAATTATTTAAAAACCTAATGACTTTGTAGAATGTATCCATTCTAGTAATGACGATGGTATTCTTCTATGTCAAAATGTTTCCGATGTGAAAGTTTTGTGATATGCTGATGATATGGCTTTGTGTACTTAATCTCCACTTAAACTGCAAAAACTACTGTGTGCTTTAAGTAAGTTCGGCCAGGAATGGAGCGTGTCTGTAAATTTAGTGAAGACCACAGTTATGGTGTTTAGAAACGGAGGTCCCTTGAGAAATTGCGAGATGTGGTATTTTGGAGGTGAAAAACTCAAGTGATTTCCATGCCAGCTACAAGTATATTGGTGTTGTGTTCACGCCAAAGTTATTGTGGACTATGGCTGCTCAGACTCTGTCAGCCCAAGCCACGGAGGTATATTACAGTCGACAAGTTACAAAGAAGCTGGACCATATTTCAACCACGTGTGGCTTTTGAGACATTTGATAAAATAATTTACCCCAGCTCATACTACACGTATGGAGCCGAAATATGGGGCTTACAAGAATACAACTGGTTAGAACAAGTGCAAATTAAATTTTGAAGGCGTGTATTGGGTGTAGCTAATTCATGCTGAAACAATGCTGCACTGAGCGCATGTCGGTGGTTGCCGTTATTTACTAATCACTATGTTGCCGTGATCACGTATTGGTTCAAACTTCTCAAAATACCTCCTCGCATGACTTTGACCAAAATGGTCGGCACTCCCGAAATTGAGCCACATCACTTGGACTTATACATGTACAGCCGATTTTATAAAGGTGGTTTAAAGTTAAACCTGGTTTAAACTGGACTTAGTCCAGGCTTAAAGATAATCTGCATTTCATAAAGGTGGCTTAACTTTTAGACCAGTGGTCTAGTAAAACCTGGTTTAACTCCTATTTAGACCTGGTCTAAGTCAGTTTTTATTTCACCAACGAAGTCTATATTCTTTAGATCTGTATTAAGCTCTTAAACCAGGTTTAACTTTAGACTTGATCAGACCTACATGTAGGTTTAACTGTTAAATATAACAGACTTGCATGATATAGGTGCAACTGAATGTGGCCGCGGTGTGTATTTACGACGCAGTTTTAGAGCAAAAATGGAATATTTTCAATATTCAGTTTTACGACGACACAAGATCAAACGTAGCAGGGGCGGATCCACGACTTTTAAGGGGAGGGGGTCGGTCAAGGACTTTTTAAAAGGGGGGACCAAGTCAACAATTTGAAGATTATAGATTTGATCTCACTAAAATCAAGCAAAAATGGAGTCCGGACCCCTTCACCCCCTTGGATCCGCCTATGTGTAGACCAGTTCGTGCTGGATAGTGTCCTGCGGATTCTTCAGAATACGACTGGTCGAGCAGGGCGTCATCGTCATAAGCAATACGGGTTTGACTGAAGACAGCATTTTCTGATTTTTCCGAGTTCCACCTCCATTGGTCTCCGATTTAATGCTGCCGGGAAGGGGTCTTGCACCCTCCTTTGGCAGCGAAAAATAAACACTAAAATGGCACGGAAATAAGTTTGGGCAATTATGATATTACGGCTAATCGTGAGCATGTACTTTAATGTGTGTATACGTGTGTTGGTCACACACATTACATTTTTCCTCATGAGAAAAGCTTTTACGCCTTTTTCACAAATGTCTGCACTGATTCTACTAGTCTGTGTCATTGTATACCCACGTGATCAAGGTTTCATTGAAGCACTTCACTGACCTAGTTAACTCAAGGTACTTACAAGAAACCCACGTACAAATTTAAGCGAAAAGTGTCAGCTGGCTGAGATAGAGTTATTTGCTGTTATTAGCTTTGACTATACAGATATAAAATGATATTGAGAAATCACCAGATCAAGTCCTCGGGGGAACACCCTATTTTGAAGTTTGCACGGAAGTTACCTACAGATAGGTCTTTTTGGCCGAGTCCATTCTGTAAATGTCGGAATATCCTCCAGCTCAACTCCAAGCCAAACTAGAATAGTCGAATACCCCCCGGGTCGACTCCAACATCACTTTGTATTTTTCAATCGATAACCTTGGGTCGTGGGACTATCTATTATTTCGTGGGGTTAAAGGATATTTTTGACGCATGAAATGCCGTTTCATTATTTTTATTGATCGTGCAATTACATCTTATCAAAGTTTTTAATTGTGAAATGAAATGCAAATGTATTCATTATGAAGAAGGCAGATTGGCGTCCATGATTTGTGTTTCGGCACACACTCACTGCTCCCCCTCCCTTGCTATACAACGACCAAGCCTGGTGAGCAAGGCGTTTTTATCGATTGAGAGCGGGAATTCCCGGGTTTTAGTTCTTATAAACGCTTGCTAGTCCAAACATTGCCGTTTGCACACAGTAAGCTTCCAGACATCGGGAACAAGGCAGTGCGTCAGAAAAAAAATGAAACCAGAAGAAGAGTTGATGCAGCTTCACCAGCCATGTCGTGTTCTCAGGTTTGAACGTATTGATTGTGTTGTGACCTTTCAGTATCCATGATGCTTTGGTTCAGTAGTATTAGCGATTGAAATATTTGAACAAGTATACGGTGAGTGATTGTTACAGAATAATCTGATTGCCGGCAAATGAGTAAATCAAAAGTGAAGAGACGACGTACTCTACACAGATATAGAACTATACTCGGGTAGAGTTCAGAAGCTGTCTCGTGGCAAAAAAAATATAAAAAATCTAGCCAAAATCTCATGTTCTCATTTAAAATACACGACAATATCTCAAGTCGTCTCAACAATTCTTGCAAGGTCCTGGCGTAGGTCCTAACGTTAGTGAACTCAGGGTGGGACATACATGTATGACACTGAAATCATATTGCTCTAACCGCAAAAGTTGCAGAAGTGCTAGTGTAAACGCGATTTCCTACCTTAGTATTTGACACCAGGGGCTTCATGACGTAAGGCTAATGGTTTCTCAGTCCTGCCTCCCTTTCAGTAACGCTAGGACCTCGCTAAAAAGCAAGACTTAGTGAGATTACATGAGATATTGCCGTGTAAATTAAATGAGAACACGTGACTTTGACTAGGTTTTAATTAGGTATTAGCGTCTACTCAACGCACGCCTGGTCAACTTGTTCCGGTGCACCAGAACAAGTCCCGTTTTGTAGGCAACGGAGATTACGCAGGATCAAATCCGAGGTGACACGCGCGTGTGTGCTTTTTGAAAATTTGTCAGTTTCTCGCCATTAGCTTAGCATTATTAGCACAACTTGTATATAGAACAATTGCACACGATTGCGGTGTTTGTTCCAATTTTACTGCGTTCCTATATGCAGCAATGAACTCATGTACACTTGTAATTGAGCTAAATGTCCCTCTGGTTTAGATAACTAAAAACAAAAACCTTTCTCACCTTTTACACGTACCCTGATCGGTTTTGTATTTGTTATCAGCAACAACTTTGACTCAAGATACTCCTTCAGATTTTATTGCGAAGCTGAAAAAGGCACGAGCACGCATTGATTGCGACTTGAATTTTCGTCTCATTTCATTTGGCAACAATTCAAGATGGATAAGCGTGGCATAGCATTTATAGACCAAAGCGCTTCAGTAAGAATTCCAGATTGAAAGTATATACGCATTGCTTGCGACTTGCATTATCAGCTCATTTATTTGGCAACAGTTCAAGATCGAATAAGCATGGCATAGTTTTTATACACTAAAGTGCGTCAGTAAGAATTCCAAATTGACAGCATATACGCATTGCTTGCGACTTGCATTGTCAGCTCATATATTTGGCAACAGTTCAAGATCGAATAAACATGGATGGCATAGTTTTTATACACTAAAGTGCGTCAGTAAGAATTCCACATTGACAGTTTAACAGCTGCGAATTGGCCCTTTAAATATTCACGCTAACAACATGCAGATCTCCATTTTTGCAGATGGAGCAAGAATGCGTTTTGCAACATGACACATGACCAAATCAGATGTCTGGCACAAGAAACTGGAAAAGAAATGGTTGCAACACGACTTCAGATCATCCAAACGCTCAGACAAATGGTGAACGAAGTGGAAGCAATACACAGAGACGTACATATAGCAAAGGCTGCAGGGGCTTCTGTGTCCATAATCGGGGGAGGACTTTCAGTTGGGGGCTTCATAGCCTCTTTTTTCACTTTTGGAGCTGCTGGAGTTGTGGCGATAGTCGGCGCAGCTATAGCTGGATCAGGAGGGGTGACCACCTTCGGAGCATCTATTGGTGACATTGTTCAAAACAAGAGGTACAAAAAGAAACAAATGCAACTGTTCCAAAAAGATAAACTTCTAGTGGATCAGCTGTTGGAGTTGATCTCCTTACTTCCGGAAAACAACAATCCAGGTATTAAGGAGACCTCAGAAAATGAGACGTGCAATATTGAGAACGTGCTCTCAAGCGTCAAAGGAACTGCCATTGTTGGTAAGTCTGTGGCAGATGTTGCTAAGACGGCTGTCACCCTAGCTACCGAGGTGGGGGATGACGTCGCGGCCACCATATTCAGAGCATCAGGTCAAGTGACTCGTGGACTTCACATTGCCGGCGGGGTTTTCAGCATTATTGTACTACCCCTCGATATCTACACGCTAGTGACGTCCGCGAAATCCCTTGCAAAGAAGGAAGGGCCAGCGTTGGCTCAAGCACTGAAGGCTTTGGCTGATGATCTGGAGGATAACTTGTTTGAAATTGAAAACAAGCTTCGTGTACATGGGATCTGAAAATAACAATACTGGTTGAATTAAAAGTGATCTAATCCTATAAACTAAGTTTCCAAACGGTCTTCTTCGCAAACTATTTGATAGTGGAGTCTCTTCAAAGTTTTCAGGACGCGTTATTTTGATCTTAAAAGTCGATAGTTGTTGACAGATTTAGTCGAGAGTCACATGCTCTCCCTCCATGTTTAAATATATGAACTTGTGTTTATCTACTGTATATATACTATTTCCAAGCTTGTTCGATACAAAGTGCTTCCATTTCCGTGTTAAGATATCGTATACATAATATACAAGTGCGTGTGTATGTGCGTGTGTGTGTGTGTGTGTGTGTGTGTGTGTGTGTGTGTGTGTGTGTGTGTGTGTGTGTGTGTGTACATACATGTATACACATCTTTTTAAACCTGCTATAGTTGTTCTCGTTTTTGTTGATCTTTAATGTTCTACAGTGACATAATACTCTTTAGAGAGTGTGGTCACTTAAACCAAGAAGTAGAAGATGTTGAAGGTTATAAACATACAAATGTATGGTGTAAAAAATGGACAACGGCTGTGGGCAAACACTGATGGTGTTCATTTCTAGTTAAGCAATTTTAATTTAATCTAAACAGGGTCATTAGTTGTTATAAATGTTTCGGTGGTATTGTGGATCAACACCTTCAAAATTTGAATACCTTATCTGAAGCTTCTGATAGAGCGTTAGGAAAGATGTTTTCAACATTTTGTGTTAACAAAAATTTAGGATTCGACACATATAAAAAATTATTTAATTCGAGTGTGGCACCAATTTCGGATTACGAGTCATCTGTTTGCGGTTACAAAAATGCGTTAATATATACATATATATATATATATTATTTATTTATTTATTTATTTATTTATTCAATAACTAGGCCTACAGCCCTTGTTACAATCAAATCATGAAATACATACATACATATTCTAAACAGTTCTATGGGTTTTTATCTAGGGCTCGGTTTACAGCAACTCATGCGATGACATAGGGTGGGACTCGACCGCCGGAAACAGATGTACGCGGCATCAATCCTCTTCTCAATTTTGACTACTTGTAACATAGAAACAAACTATTTGAATACTCAAAACACGTTAGGGCTCAGTTAACAGCCTATATTTTTAAGTACAAGTTTTTAACCGAACCGTTTGTGAATCTCAATTTATCTCGTTGGCCCAGTTAAGAGCAGGAAATCTGCCACTGCAGTTGGAAACTGGTCGTAACACTCTTGTAAGCTAAAGACTTTGATTGTGTTTTGACACGGATTATGTGGTGGATGACTTGAAATTTTGGTTTGGTTTTTCCTATTATAACTCACAGAGGTCTATTCTAGTTCATACGGTTTCAAGTCCCGAACTTTGCAGGCTTCAGAAAGCTAGATACAATAGAATTGCTGTTTCAGTGTTTACCTGGGCAATTCCCCAACTATATCAAATCTGCTTTTGAACACACTTATGATACATCTAATTTGTGTAGTTAAAATGACTAATAAGTCTAACTCGGTTGGGTACTTACGAATGTTTGAATTAATTGTACTTGTCACTATAATAATTAATTACATACATACCTATGGCAATACTGAAAAGTGCCCATAAATAATCCTCCATTTAACCGGTATCCTCAACCAGTTTTCACCCCTAGGATCTTCAGCTTTAAAGACCAATATATTATTAGATAATTAAAACAAAGAAATTGATTCCCGAAATGTGAACAATACCCTATAGGTATGTTGGGAGAGAACCAGATGGAGAAACATAGGAGCGGCCGGGGGAACATCTTGGGGAGACAACACAGAGTCAGCTAGGAGAACATCGGGACGGGAAACATAGGGTGACAAGGAAATAGGTTCAGTGGAACGTAAGAGTGGCCGGAGGAACATCTTGGGGAGACAACACAGAGCCATCTAGGAGAACATCGGGATGGGAAACATAGGGTGACCAGGAAATAGGTTCAGTGGATCGTAGGAACCAAAGGAAATCAACTGGGGAACACAGGGCTAAGAAAAACGATGAATGAGAACAGCGGCAGACCTCACCGTACATGACATACGAAGACACAACGTAACAATAATAATTATACTGGACATCTGCACGAAAGAGCTGATGGACAAATGAATGACTGAAGTTAATGGACAATTTCAAATTAATGCACCGTACCATCATGGGCAGCACAAAAGTGCATTAAATTACATTGCATTCAAAAGCCATCCGACCTCCAAGACAACGGAAGTACATTGGTGTTAATAACAGCAGTCAATATTTGTATTGTTTTGTGTGTTTAACTGAAATATGGTGGAGGCCGCGTCTTCGATGATAAAGCTCTTGCGAATTTTATCAGTTGCAACAACGTTTAATTTGCATTTTTGGTGGATTGCGCAAGACTATACATGTCAAACCACGAAAAGGTTAGTGGTCACAATTGGACTAACAACTCATTCTGCAAATGTGTTATAACCACATAAATACAGATTATTACATGGCGGAGTCGTTATCTTTCGTTATCTAGAGCCTGAGTGGATTTTGGAGAATTATCGCCGGAGGGGTGTTAACGAGAAACATTACAATGAATCGATTTACCTTTCTCGACTCGCCTCGGCTTTGTAACTACTTTCTAGATCAGAGGCCCGGGGTCGGAGGTCATGACCTTTTAAGAAAAGCCGAGCTATTTTTGTCAAATAATGCTTTTACTCATAACTAATTGAAAATTTAAAAAAATAGAAATAAAATGAATTTATAAATTAAGGTTTACCAACTTTTATAGCTTAAAACACATTTTATCACGCTAAGCTTCGACCGGGCTACTATCGTCTGTTAAAGTAGGTTACCACTGGTAACTGAGTGTAATGCTCAAGTCAAACGATCCCGACGACACGATACCCGCATTCAAATTGGAGATCGGTGACTTACAAGTGAGAAAACATGAGAGAAATATTTCACTGATTTAAGATATCGTTTTTATGGAAATTATGCGTCTTATTTTTCGTAGCGTATAAATGTTAGTACAATGGCCTTTGTTGAACATGGGATTATTGCGAGTGCTCATTTAAGTATTCTTTTTTCACGCTCAATGACGTCAGCCGAGGAGTGGTGTTGTGGTAAAGTCGGCAACCCGAAACTCTTGAGGCCCGGATTTGAAATAGGCCTCGGTTCCCGCCAAAATGTTATCTCACAAGTGAGATAACTAAATGGGTTATTACACGGTTGTATTTGCCTTTCGAGGCTAATATTGTGGTATAAATATAGATTATTACATGGCGAAGTCGTTATCCCCCGTTATCTAGAGCCCAGGTGGATTTTGGAGAATTATCGCACGAGGGTGATAATTCTCCAAAATCCACGAGGGCTCTAGATAAGGGGGGTAACGGCTGAGAACATGTAATAATCTATTTATAACACATGCTAAACGAGAAACATTGCAATGAATCGATTTACCTTTTCTGACTCTCCACGGCTTTGTACATGTAACTACTTTCTATGTCAGAGGCCCGGGTTCGGAGGTCGAGGCCTTCTGAGAAAAGCCGAGCTATTTTTGTCAAATGTTGCTTTTACTCAAAACCAATTGAAAATTTAAACAAGATAGAAATAAAGTGAATCTATAAATTAAGGTTTAGCAACTATTATAGCTTACTACTCATTTTACCACGCTAAGCTTCGACCGGAAAAATATCGTCTGCTAAAGTAGGTTACTACTAGTAGCTGAGGATAATGCTCAAGTCAAAGGATCCCGAAGACACGATACCCGCATTCACATTGGATATCGGTGATTTACAAGTGAGAGAACAGGAGAGAAAATTTTCACTGAAATAAAATATCGTTTTTATGGAAATTATGCGTCTTATTTTTCATAGCGTATAAAAGTCGGTACAATGCCCTTTGCTGAACATGCGATTTTTGTGCGTGCTCATTTAAGTATTCTATTTTCATGTTCGATGACGTCAGCCGCTGAGTGGTGTAGTGGTAAAGTCAGCGACTCGAAACTCTTAAGGCCCGGGTTCGAAACCGGCCTCGGTTTCCCGCCAAAATGTTATCTCACAAGTGAGATAACTAAATGGGTTATTACAAGGTTGTATTTGCCATTCGACGCTATTAATGTGGTATAAATATAGATTATTACATGGCGAAGTCGTTATCCCACGTTATCTAGAGCCCGAGTGGATTTTGGAGAATTATCGCCCGAGGGGCATTAGCCCCGAGGGTGATAATTCTCCAAAATCCACGAGGGCTCTAGATAAGGGGGATAACGGCTGAGAACATGTAATAATCTATTTATACCACATATTAAACGAGAAACATTGCAATGAATCGATTTACCTTTTCTGACTCTCCACGGCTTTGTAACTACTTTCTATGTCATAGGCCCGGGGTCGGAGGTCGTGACCTTTTAAGAAAAGCCCGGCTATTTTTGTCAAATAATGCTTTTACTCAACACCAATTGAAAACTTAAATATTATAGAAATAAATTGAATTTATAAATTAAGGTTTACCAACTATTATAGCTTAAAACACGTTTTTTTCACGCTAAGCTTCGACCGGGAAATTATCGTCTGCTAAAGTAGGTTACCACTGGTAACTGAATATAATTCTCAAGTAAAAGATCCTGACGACACGATACCCGCATTCAAACTAGAGATCGGTGATTTGCAAGTAAGAGGACATGAGAGAAAAAATTCACCGAATTAAGATATCATTTTTATGGAAATTATGTGCCTTATTTTTCGTAGCGTATAAGTACAGTACTATGCGGTTTGTTGAACGTGGGATTATTGCGTGTGCTCATTTCAGTATTCTATTTTCACTACGTTAGTCGCTGCGTGGTGTAGTGGTAAAGTCGGCGCCCAGCAATATTAGGGTACCGGGTTCGACCCCGTCCTCGGTTTCCCGCCAAATCGTTATCTCACTAGTGAGATAACTATATGGGTTATTACACGGTTGTATCTGCCATTAGACGCTAATATTGTGGTATAATAAGTAGTTAACTTTTGCTGATATTTCGCAGCAGTTCTATAAATTTTCCTAAAATTGGCGTCATCACCCATTGGATTTTATCCTCAGAATGTAAGAAGGTCAATTTTAACAAACTAAAATATGTCACTTAATAATAATTTCACCTAGGTGTACGAAAAAATTCCATATTGACGTTATGTTCCCACTTTTGCCTGATTTTCTCGTGTATTCAGTCCTATACGTTCCACTTATGCATGAAGGGCCATCATTTTTTCTTATAATTTTCATGAAACAGCACAAAAGATTTCTTAACTCGAAAACTGGCTGTACTTCGGGAGCAAGTTTTCGGTTATACAGAATTGGTTAACCGCACGACACTTTTCATTGTTCACAGTCTTTATAATTCCGTTACGTTCCTACTTTCCCACTGTGTTTGTATCCAGCTTATGCTCTGAGGTGGCATTACTGCGTCATTTTATTTCCATTTGAGAATGAAACAAGTATGCTTCGAAATATCGTTTACGTTTTAATCATATCTCTTGGTCAGTTACTTCATCAATTTATCGTTGATTGCATAGATTTATTCCGAACATATGAACGAAACGGAATAAAGACTGTTAAACGTGTGTTCAATCAATTCTGCATATCGAAAAACTTGCACCCGAAGTACAGCCTGCTGATGTAGTGTAAATGCTGGCAAACTTTGAACATGGCATACTGTAAATACTTTAGGCAATAACTCATCATTGACACATGAGTGTATTTCGGGATGGACTGTTTTTCAATGTTGAGTCACAGCTTGGCCGCCGATGGGATTAGATTTTCAATCTACAAAATTTATCTTTAGGCAACTTCATTTGTCACATAAGTAAGGTACGAAGAGCGTGCGTTGTAGAATGTATCTTCATTTTGTGGCAATACCTGGCGCAAACGGTTACAACTAGTAAGCTAAGATCTGGAACTGAGCACAAAATAAACTTTATTTCGCTGTTTGAATGCATGAAAAGAACAACGATATCAATATTCCGAAGTTCTAGGTTATTGCGTAATACATGTGCTTCCACAACTATAGCAGTCAAAAGAACATTTTAATTAATTTCACTCGTGATGAATTTGAAGGCTAGGTAGACCATGAAGAAATATCGCGCTTGTATTATTTTAATGTCTCACCACTCGAGTTATCAAAGGTTCTACGTGCCCGTCGTACATGGAATCAAAGGAGAATGCCACCTGATTTAATAAGTCTTTTTATCATCTTAACCGGTCTATATCCACATCACCTCATATACGATCGATCTTACCTCACCGAGAGGTGTCGTGTTAACCTGTAAACAAGGTGAGAAACGATGCAGCGATGTCAGTGGTTCTTCTGCAGAGTGAGTGCCGCTATAGTGTGGTGTATTGTTCCCTCTTGTGCGAACTATGAAGCTGAAAGCGGATATATCGTTTTTTCGATTTCCTCGAGAGCCCGTAATGCTTTGGAAGTGGCTCACGGCGGTGAAGAACGAAAAGTACGTCGTTAATACCAAGTGTGATGCCGTGAAGCATCTCCGTGTCTGTGGCCGCCATTTCGTCGACAGCGTTTTCACTGGCGAATGCCGGCTTACCAAACAGCTCATGACTGGGCAGAAAAAGGGACTGAGGATGACGTCAGATGCTGTGCCTAGTGTGTTTGCGTTCAGCAGGCAGGATCAATTGTTGCTCAGTTTTTGATTATGGATACTTGTAGTTAGCAATGAAAACATAAACAATTACAATCACTTCAAGGCATGAGAACATAACGTTTTATATAACCTGTTCGGTGACTTACTCGTTCCCCAGACTTCTGATCGATCATCTGGGTGGAGGGTGTTTTCGCCAGTTTTTTTTCTCAGCCGTAAAAAACGTCGTGAGCACACTTCAGTTTAGATGCAGTGCAAAATCAGGATTAGGCGATAGGTCAGGATTTGTAGGGCTTCTAGAAACAGATTTTTGTGAGTACTTTAAGGGGGCAATTTCATTTTGGTGTTTTTCAATTCATTAAGTAGAGTGTTTTCAAAATCTAAAAAGTTCCCTCATGTGGTCCGTGAGACACATTTGCGCGTTTCACTTCCAGAATTTCGTGCCAGGAAACGCAAGCGTAAGTCGTTTCGAATATCGTGCAGTTAATGCACTGACATCATGACAAGTCATTCAAACGGCTTTCGGAACTATCCAATTTTGTCTATTGTCAATGAACATTCATGACGCCTCTCTAGTATTTCTTGATCAGTGTATTCCACTTCGAACTGATAGCCTGTGAAACCTAACGATCGATCTGTGAAGTCTTCGTTGGATGAGCATTGTTCTAAGTTGAGATTGCGAGTTGCCATGTTGACGATTATTATTGTTCGTTGTTTCAAAATGAACTATACTCACCCTAACTAATGCTTCTATAACAATGAAAAAAGTCTGTTTCATTAAATACAATTTGTAATCCTTTTGACCGGGCACCTATGCCGTATGAGCGCATGCGCGCACTCAGGACCCCCCCCCCNCCCCCCCATTTGGCGAAGTGGGCAAAGAGGTCCGCCTGTGAGAAACAAAAAGCGGGAGAAAATGAGACAAAAAGTCCGCTAAACAAGCGCAAATGCACAATTCACAGTGGTGTGTCCGTTTTTTTTTTAGTCCGCCGGCTGTTTTGTTACCAAAAGGTCCACAATGTTAGGAATTCGAGCCCCCCCCCATATTGAAGGCTGGGTGCGCGCATGGAGCGCATGCTAATTCAGTGTTTGCTGACAGAAAGCTGTTGTGAAACAATAACTCGATTATATAATCCAATGGTCAGATGTTAGGGGAATTCTTATTTAGATATACATATATACTATTCGAATCATTGTTACCGTCAGCTTTTGTCCTGGCGATTTTGTGAAAGGGGAACCTGATTTCGCGGCCCCCGACTAGTAAGTAGATTTGCAGTTTCGCGGCTAATTCACTAAAATAGTCACATGCACATTACTTCTTTGACACTTCAGTATAGTCTTTTCGTGAGTGGAAGTTTAGTTTTCAACTTTGGCTGGTTTATGTTCGTGATGTCTTCAGTACTGGCGCGAAAGCCTGATTTTGTTCCGAGACACTGGCCGGGATAACAAACGTTTTGTGTGTTAAGAACTGAAAAAATCGCAAGTCTAAAATTACAACACACAGCTATGTTTTCCTGTCTGTGTTTCACGAAAGAATAATTCGAATTTATCACCGAACAGACCCCAAGACCGACCTTGGTAAATTAGCATACCGAACTTTGTAGGCTATGGTACGTTCAAATACCTATAAATTCGTGACAGCGAAATACAACAACACGTTTGTTCAAGAACTCGATGTAAGGGCTTTACATCGAATTTTGATGAGTTATTGGTGTAAAACGATACCAGTAAGTGCATTGTGAACTGCTGAACAGACTTCGTTCGAACCTGTAACGTCATTGGTTAATTTCAGCACCTCCGTCTGCCGTCAGGTGTTAGGTAAAAGAACTGTAGTTGCTGTTATAGATTGGAACTACTCGATCTAAATTGAAGCAAAATATGTTTGTTTTTGGGTGGCATTTTCCTTTAAGACAGTCTTTCGTAAGCAATTGACCTATCGCAAGTTATGCCCCCTTAAGAAAGTCGACAAACAAACAATAAGTTGTAACTGAGACCTTGTTGTTTGTCGGGTATAATGGCGGCTTAGAAACGAATTTGTGTCAAGAATGCTGCGTTGTTTTTGGTCAGTTAAGACATCATTCAAGATCCCGGCCATAGTTCAATTGTGAATTCAACGGCTGCGGTTTTTTTCAGAGCAAAACGTTGATTGTTGTTAGTATTCGGTCTTATCACTATAATTACCACTTAAAAAGCAACCCGTTAAAGTCCTTCTCTCAAACTGCCCATGTGGTTCCAGTATCCGAAAATACTCACTACATAAATTCTTATTTTCGACACCCTTTCTTTATATTCTTTTCGCCTTTCTTGCCAAAAGCGATTTTTAACAGTATTTGACCCTTCCCTCTGAGCGTATGATTACCGGTTGTCATCGGTTATTTCCGTACCCACATTTCCGGCTCATCAGTTCAGGAACTTGTCCTGAACGCCGCCATTTTTTCCTTGTAACGGAATGTGCTATGGCTTGCTCGAAAAGTCTTCATTATTTTGTTTTATTCATAATAAAAAAAAACAGTGCAGGTGGTCTGATGTCATTTGCGGTGCATCAGACGTGCGCAGGCCTCATGGTTGGGCCCATTGCACAAAACAGTGTAATATATCGTGATTCGTTTGCATATGTAGTGTATTTATAGTTTGTAGTTAGTGGTCGTAAATTTTTTTGGAATGTTACGCAAACTTAGTATGTTAAAATAGCATTGGTGTTTAGTTCCTTACGTAGGCGGGTCGAACCTAGGAACCACTATGGGTCGAACCAATTTTTTTTTCGGGTTTTTTTCCTCGTTTTGAAAAAGTACTTTGCTATCATCGGAAAGGTAGTACATTCTACTCAGTAAAAATTTAAAAAGTATCAAAATCGGGGCAAGCACTGTAAAATTATTGCAAGTTTTGTGGCGAAATTTGGGTCACTTTGTTTGGATGGCGTCGGCCATATTGGAGGACAGCGGGATAAGTTACGATTTTTAAACTTTGTGTAAATTGTTTTCGCAAACAAATTACGGTGAAATTTAGTTAGACATATCTTTACTTACTATTCTGCACGATTTAGCAGTGTTCACCAAATTTCAGCCTCGCAGTTGTTACTCATTAAGTGATAAATGTAACGCTCACAATTCCCGTTGGACTTCGTCTCATTTCTGGCGGCACCGACAATGGCGACTTTTGCTGAACTGAAGGCATGTTCAATCGGCTACTTTGTAATTTGTGAAGATTTAACGTTGATAAATTTTGACAAACGTTGCTACAAAAAAGAAACTTTGTTCAATTTTCGTGTTTTTTGTGTTCGTGGCCTTCGACCAGTTAGGCCTAAGGGTAGCCTTGGCGCAAAGCTGTATAGGCCTACTAACAAGCTGTATTTTGACTATAGTCTCAGTTCACTGGTAGCTGGTGACTGAGGCTAACTAAGATCTGCCGCGGCAGTGTGACACAGGACTAACCAGCCCGTAATTTTATGCAAGTGTCTGAAACTACCCTTGAATATATGCAGCATTTATCATTTGACCATTTTACTTCGATAAAACAGCTTGCAACCGCATGCATTTACCGTTCGCCAGTGTCTGGTCTCGATCCGCACCGGGTCCGATAGGCTGCGGTCCCGAGTCTGGCAAAATAATTTCTGTCAAAATTTATTCGCCACATTTCTTCAGCAAATTCCATAAAATTGTCCGTAGTTTGATTTTATCAAACTTAAGGCGCTCTGTCGATTTTTAGTATCCCCGTTTGCTGGCTGGTAACAGTACAGGTACTGCTCCAGTCGCACTGACGGCGCTTTTTCGGCCTGGGTTCCTGAATGAATTGTACTTCCGGGTTCGCGGCAAGTTCAAAAAAGCGGGGTTTCTTCGGGTGCGAATCGTGAGCGGCGCGTTCATTTAAACTTTTTTCGAGTAAGGATCGTGTATTAGTTATGGGGTAGGTACTTCTTGGATCCTTATAACATCTTCTAACCATGTAATAAGGGTTAACAACGCGTGAGAGAAGGACTTTAAAGATAAGTAGGACCTTATTGATAAGTCTATGAGAGACACAACCTTTCAGTGAACAAAATTTTAAAACACGTTGTTTTGCATGCCCAGTCAGCCCATTGTGCCTTAGCTAATTGGTGCTGCTAGTAGTCGCGAGCAAGCTTGACTCCTCGATTTCCATCATCGTATATGGAAGATCTCTGATCTTAATGACGTGCCCTGTCGTCAACTTTTCACCTCAGCTCGTCCTCCTGACTTTTCTCTGTACCTTCACAATACAACTTGTGTGATTGCTTCCCTTCCCTGGTAAAGCGTCCTTTGCACTTCGACTAAATTTGAGGGTGGCATTTCAGACATAGGCGCCTATGAACTTGATGATGGCTTTGCCGTGCTTGACTCTAGGCTGAACTCAAACAATTTTTATTCTCAGTAATGGCCCAGTAGCCGTCCATTACAGGCTGATTCAGATTTGAATCACGCCTCAGTTTTGTTTAAGATTTTTTATCTGTTTTTGTCGAGCATTCTCTATCCCATAACTCTTCCTGAAAGTTTATTTGATCTGAAATTTGAGTACGATATGATGTCTTTCCAGTTACCTGCCTTAGAAGAAACGGTGAAACTTTTCCCAAGCTTTTGTGAGTGCTTCGGGGGAAAACTCACCCCACTTCGCTATAAAACTGGCGTTTGAAAGCTCACCAGGGTTTGGGCCAATGAGGTCTGTATGAAATGGCGGAACTCCTAATTTCCGAATTACTAGACTCAGGTAAACATCGTCAAATCTAATTTTCTTTACAAATCTCATGCCAATGTCAACTTCCCGCGCCAGCTCCTGGTTTAGGACATAGGTGCCAGCGGGTGCTAAGGGCGGGTATTCCGACAGAGGGTAGTCCTCGAATGACACGTACCATTTACTGTTGTTGTTTCGTACCGGTGGGTGATATCCTTTGAACCATCCAAGATAAAGTCTTTTTGTTTGTCTCACTTGTTTCGATTTCAATAGCTTCCTCAAACCTTTGGGGTTGAGCAGCACGTCATCGTCAAGGAAAACAGTGTAATTTGCGCCACCACAGTATTTAACTGCCCAATGAATTGCAAATTCCATCTTTGTACCCGTGTTTGAATAAATATCTGGGAAATTACCTTGTACAAGATCCTGATACAGTTTGTTTTCCGCATGTAAATCTGTCTGTATGTCCTCCTCTGGGCTTGTTCCCAGAACAAATATTCTTTTAGACATTTGGAGCAGCATTGATTCATTCCCCCAGGTACGCCTAATTGCCATCCTTGAGTCTATCTTTCGAGGATGACTTTTTATAATATATAACATTTGTGGTTCACCGGTGCATAGACGTCCAATGATCGTCGAACAGTTAAATCGATTAATGACAGGGACATCTACATTTTCTCCCCGTTGGACCTTGGCAACGATTTCAGGGAGGTTGACATCCAAGGGATAGAACTGTTGAAAAGGACCAATTGGTATTCGGTCCCTTGGCATAATTGAGGAGCGTGTAGGCCTAACTTTTACATCTCTAACAGGCGAAATGGCCAACTGGTACATTTTTGAGGCGGATGGTTTCGAAGTGTCGGAAAAAACATCGCGGTTTGCATCGCTTTGCACTTCTGGAGATACTCCAAAGTCACTTTTGGGTACTGATTTCTTGTAATTTTCATACTCTCTGTTACTGACCCAGGCACGTCGCAGAAGAAAGAAGTTTGACGACACAACCAATACGAAAATTGCTAAAATCATTACTTTGTAAAGTCTCTGGAAATACATGACAGCTGGTTAACGCACGGCACCAAAGACTGTTGTAGGAACCAGTGTTGTACTTGGTCAGGTTAACTCACCTTTCCAGATGGAGCACAAATCCTGAAAATATCAAACAAGCGATAGATCAAATTGCAATGGAAAGAGCCTAGTGGTCAAAATCTCCGCTTTAAATGTCACATTTTAGATGTCCTTGGTTTAACAAAAATACTATTAATTATTTAAAGTGGCAATAAAATGCCTTTGATTACAGAAAACATCTTTTGATTTAGACCATTCAAGGTACATGTTCCTAAGTGGAAACATTTCGATTTTGCTGCATTAAGGTGGGCATACCTATATGATATAATAAGTACCCACATAAACATTAGTTGGACGTGGGAGCTACTGTAGTCCAGAGAGTATAGTATAGAATGAGTCAAACCGTATTCAGTTAGATTTACAGGCCACAGTGGGTACTTCTGTATAGTCTTTCCATGGTAGCGGATACCTAGATATTTAAATAGATGTACCAACTGTGGTAAGTACATCTTTCTAAATTTTGGAACACATGTCGGAGTACACCTACATATTTATGAGTACTTGTAGGAACGGATACTTCTTACATAAATATAGATGACGAACCTGGAGTCTGTACTCCTAAGCTCCTACATGTATGTTGATACGTGTTGTTATTAATGCACGTGCTGAACAAGGCTAGAGTTGGTAGAAGCCGGTATTTTGAAAAATGTCGTTAAGTTGATGGCTTTTGTCAATGCTTTGTTCTAACCTTTTTCGAGCTGATTAACTTAAGAGAAACATTCTTGCACCTCTTCGGAGATCGTAAAGAGTGAAAGAAAATGCCAGTGGACAACCAATGGTGGACATTGTTGTTTTTTCATGCACCACAGCGCTCCAAACGGGCGCGTGAGGCAGCAGCAAATATGGAAGAACGTGAAAAAGCAACGCTGCCTACGGCTGCAGCAACAGTCGGTTGAATGATCGTGAACAGATAGATAGGACGATTGGAACGAAAGATGTTTTTTCGTGGAACTGTGGTTGAAGTTCGCTACATTTTACCTGTCAATATTGCCCTGAATACGCATTAAAGACTATCTCTACCGGTAACACCTATAAATGTGGTTCCTACAGAATGTTATGAGCATAGCTCCGAACCCCATTGACGCCCTTAATTGCTATTTGTAATGAACTGCTGATCTAATTGGGTAGTTTTTGTCTACCTCACCGCAAGAATCACCTTTAAATTCAAGCATCTGCGTATCGGTCCTTTGCTGTTTGTGCTGGGATCTCTCGGTTACGCAATATGACACGAAAAGGCAACTTCACTCATCATTTGAGGGGCCTAGCTTTGAGTGAAACTCGAATTGTCATATTATGGTAAGACTTTGCCAGTACTATCTGGTTAGCCCAAAACATCTAAAATAACAAAATTTCGTTGACGTTAGCTAACGTGTGATAATTGATTAATACAATATGAGTTGATGAAACTGTTTTTTCGTGGATAGATGATATTTAACGTCAACATCTGTACTTCTCTTCGCACACACCGCTAAGTGCCGCTACGGTCCATGAAACAATAATGACGGGGGCTAATTAATCAAACCTCTATTTAACAAAACAATTACAAAGTGAAACACATTATATCCAAGTAATAACATTATGTGAAGTACCTACCAAATAATAAATATGAAATGATAAAAGTTAATATACATGAGAAATACAATTACGGCGGCCAATGTGATTAGTCTTAGCTTGATCTCAATATCGCACACACAGTATTAGGTACATAAAACTAGTGTTATGCTAAGCTCAGCTTATCGGGACGGTAATCATGCACCGAGAACAATAAGCAAAATGCTCTTAACAACTTTTTTCGTTATTACCAGAAATACGTAAACTAGGTCATCCGCCAGGTTCTCTGCATCAATTAGGTCAGCGCTTCACATACTCCGCGTGTCTCAGGCGCAAGGAAGATTTTAGTAGCCCAAAATTACCACAAGTTCAAAAATATTCACTTAAAAGGGAAAGACGAAAGATATCTCTGAACATGTCTGGACAATATCAAGGGTCACCTCTCGTAATAAAGTCAAAGCGATCCTTATTACCCGTCGCCTTATCTTGCACTTGGTAGTCGACTAATTTTTCCCAATGCAACACAAAATTCTAATACACTAAACTTGTGATGACTCATTTCAATTTGAAACCACCCATAATACACTAAAACAAATTAATATTCGGTGCAAAACCTTTTTATACCCTGAAATGTGTCGTAAAAATAATTCAGGTGTTTGATTATTCCTAGGCTAGTCCGAAAATAGTTGCATTGGTTTCCTTTCTTTTAAAGTGTATGCCTTCGACTCCCATAGATTCAAGAGTTAATTTACAGATGAACTCCTTATGCCGTGCATAATGATCAAAATGGTACATAAAAATAAACAGTTATAAGTATACTGGTGTGAAAATTATCAGTGATTTAACCAAAAATTTCAAATTAGCTTGACCCACTTATGATAGTATGTGGAATTCAAATACACACTCGCTTGAATATTAGCCATTTTTCAACCCATTTTGGTCACCACTTTTTTTCTGTGTATTTCAAAAAATATATGCCTATAATGTTGATTATATTGAAATCTATAGGCGCTATCGGCAACTGAAATCCCGTCAACGTCTTCGAAGCATTGGCCGTTCAAAGTACGGCACTTCCCGGACCTCAGTGGGCTTTGAATGAATGTTTTGCGTGTAAAAGCGATTGAATGTTGACCACCACATGTACACCTTAAAATTACGCTCAATTTTCATACAATTCTGATATGAATTTGGTTAAGGCCTTGTGAATGACACCTGCTATCGGCAAGTGAGGTCGGGTCAACAAGCAACACGTATAAGGTCATTTTCTGTGAACTGCCTGTATATTAGCCGGGTTGCGTGGGAGGAATTTTCCCGCATGCGCAAATAGCTTGTTTGTGGATTTCTGGTAATGTCATATTTAATGGCGTTTGAACACTTCTAAAATCAAAAAAATGGTTAGACATGGTTTTGTACTGCTTTTTACCACGAGTTAAAAGGATGTCGAATTAATCATCAGTTTCAACAATGTGTACTCTGTTTCACTTTATACCCTTTACCCACAGCCATAAAAGCTTTAATTCCGTTACCAACATTTTGGTATGATATCTGAAATGTTTCTTCTTTAATTTGCGTACTTTTAATAAAGAAATATTATTTTTTATTTTTGTGTCATCAATGGATCCGGTCTCCACCATTTTGTTGTTCTATGAACCGTAGTGGTCTCGAAAACTAAGTTCGTTTGAGTATAACGAAAAGTTGCATATGAGTAGAATGCAATAATAGCAATCGGACAGACAATATTTCAGTTTTGCGTTTCCAAAAGACCCTAAGATCGCTCACAAATGGCACACGTTCTTGCGTCGGACATAGGTATGACAGTACAATCCTATACGTTATTGTTCTAAAATCACCTCGACCCCCTTGACCCCCCGCTAACCAGATTTGAATTCAACATTTGAGTTTCCTGATCAACTCGTGGATGACACTAAAACCTTTTATGAAAGTTCCACCATAACCCATGCTCTACAATTAACGAGTCATGCTACCACGTGTTCAGGTTGAAATCGGTGATAGAATCATCTTGGTTAAAACCACTTAATCTTGATTGTTGGCTGCTGCATGTCAAAAGAACAAATTATCAATGTAAGATCCATATACGAGCCTTGTACCAGTAACGGGGACACGTGAAAATCTGAAATTTCCCCAGATGGCTCTATCATTAGCCAAGAAGAAGACCTGTTAAATGCTAACTGCAAATATAAATTAAAAGAATTGCTTGTGCAAAAATGTGCTTGTGTTGATAGTCAGGCATGCCATGTTGCGAGCTGTGTGACTGTCCAGATTGAGCAACACGGTGTCTCAGTTTTTGTTGACGATGATGATGGTGTTAACGCATCGAAGCCACTTGTCAAGCGTGTGCTATGTTGTTAAGTATTTTAAAAACTGAAGCATTATGTCGTGTTCATTGTGTTTATTGAGACTGTTAGAAATGTATTCAGTGTCACCTCTCCGCGCTGGTTCGCAATGACCGACATTGTGGTTAATGAAAATTATGGCAATATTGTAACGAAGAAGCATTGGAAATGTTACGTTATCCTTATTTTTTATTTAGATGTGAAATCTTTATCAAGTTCCAAATGGTTAAAAATATTGTTGTTTTGATATGAGCTCAGATTATACTAGTATGTTTTTCGGACAACAGTAGACGCTGCTGAAAAATTTATTTTTCCTTTTTTAAAACTTTTTCCAACTAATTGCATAATATTTATCACTTTTCATGTCTAGTAATTTCAAATGAACAAAACCAAGTCAAATTATGATTCACTTTTGGTAAGCTGGTTTTTAAAGAATGGGTTTTCTATGCCAAATTTTGTAAAAATTTCACTAATTGAAAACTGAGAACAGTCATTAATTTCAGTGTGTTCGGGAAGAGTTAACTTATACTAATTAATTTCTCTTTGATGTGGTGCTAAATAATATAAGAAAATGACAATTCCCTTCTCAATCAATAAAAAGAAGCAAAACCGTACTAAACAAAATGACCTGGAAAGGTGCATTGAGTCTTTAAATATTTAATTTACAACAGAAATTTTCTAAGAAGGCGAGAAATAGTTTCTGAAACTAACCACTGAATTAGACAATGTTGTGAGGAATATATTAAAGGGGAAACGTTAAGAGCTGGTTGTAGATGGATTGAAGACGGAGAAAAAGCACCAGAATAATTTTGTCATCAGGAAAAAAGAAATGACACCAGAAGAACAGTAACAAAGATTGTTACTCAACCTGGCAGGACAATAACTACCCAGGAGGAAATACTTGACGAAATTAAAACATTTAACGAACATCTGTATGATGAGAGTGGTCATTTTTCGGCAAATATAGAAATTGATACAATAATACGTGATTACAGTATATCAAAAGTAACAAAAGATCCAAACGAATTTTCAAACTGGGAAATTTTATAGGCAGAACTGGAAATGTTTTAAAATTCGAGAAAAGGGGATAAAAGTCCTGGAATTGACGGTTTGACGGTGGAATTTTATAGATTGTTTTAAAGAGCTGGGACCTCTTATTCTTCGTTCATTTAAGCTCAACTTTTTCACAGGGATGCTAAAATGTCTCAAAAACGTGCAAGGTAAACCTTGGGAACTTTTCAGATTCTTAAACTACATCACCATCAAGATTTTATTGCCCCCCCCCCCCAACTTAGCCATTGGAGTTATCTCCTGGACTTCCTAGAGTTGCATGAACTATGGCCTATCAGTCTGTTTGTGTTCAAGATTTCTTGAGAATTAATGCATGTTATCGACATAAACATCAGTGTCCAATAGTAGAAAATGGAATGTAGATGCCACGCAAATAGTATGTCACGACCGTATCCGGCATGGTCGTTGTTGAAGAAGAAATGAAATCAGTGTTGTGAAGGCATAAAGGTGTTTGTTATCTTGATTCGATGTCGTTGGTCCTTGCTCGTCTGAGTGTGTATGACGTATGTATGTAGTATCACGTGACTGAGGAATTCTGGGAACCGCCGGAAGATACTTTATCTGGCGTGCGTTCAGTAACGCTAGGACCTACGCTAGGACCTAACTAAAATCAAGTCAAAGTCACGTGTTCCAATTTGAAATACACGGCAATGTCTCGCGAAGTCTTGCTTTCTAGCGAGGTCCTAGCGCTACTGAACGGGAGGCTGGTTTTCTTGCGTTTCATCCTTCGTGGCAGAAGGATGTGTTCTCAGCGTATATCTTGAAGTTACAAGAATATCAAGGAATGAATGAGGGTGAACAGCACTGCAGAAATCTCCTAGCTACAAACTATAACACTTGGCGTAGTTGGCAGTCACTACGGGCAGTGCGCTTTGCTTGTTTTTTTTCACCGGTGTGGTTGGTAGAGTTCTCGCGCGAATGTACATATTTTCATGTACTATCATTTTCTTGTTTGTACATTACCCAGTTGTTTATTGAGTTTGTTTTTGTTTTTCTCACATGGTATTTAATTGTACTATTTAGTATTTTTTTCAGTAGTTTGTCTTGAGTCTTTCAGTTCCTCTTGAAGACCACTGACCATGTCTTCCAAGATTCTAATGATTTCCTGTGACGCCACAACACATCCTAGAACTTCCGGGTATGACTACTAATGCTGCTGCAGCAATTATCGACTTAAAGTCCTGGTCTCAAACTGCCCATGTGGTTCCAGTATCCGAAAATACTTACTAAATAAAATCTTATTTTCTACACCCTTTCTTTATATTCGTTTCGAAAGCGACGTTTTAACAGTATTTGACCCTTCTCTGTGAGCGTATAATTACCGGTTGTCATCGGTTATTTCCGTACCCACACCTACGGCTCATCAGTTCAGGAACTGGTCCTGAACGCCGACATTTTTTGTAACTGAATGTGCTATCGCTTGCTCGAAAAATCTTCATTATTTTGTTTTATAATATAATATCTCGTGATTCGTTTGTATATGTAGTGTATTTATAGTTTGTAGTTAGTGGTCGTTGAATTTTTTGGAAGGTTACGCATACTTATTATGTTAAAATAGCATTGGTGTTTAGTTCCTAACGTAGGGCGGTCGAACCTAGGTACCAGTATGAGTTCGTGTTGATTTTTTTCGTTTTGAAAATGTACTATGCTATCATCGGAAAGGTAGTGCATTCTACTCAGTAAAAATCGGGGTAAACAAAGTAAAGTTATTGCAATGTTTGTGGCGAAATTTGGATCACTTTGTTTGGATCGGGTCGGCCATGCTGGAGGACAGCGGGATAAGTTACGAGTTTAAAACTTTGTGTAAATTGTTTTCGCCAATGAGTACGGTGAAATTTAGTGAGACATATCTTACTTACTATTATGCACGATTCAACAGTGTTCACCAAATTTCAGCCTCGCAGTTGTTACTCATTAAGTGATGAATGTGCTCACAATTCCCGTTGGACGTCTCATTTCTGGCGGCACCGACAACTTGGCGATTTTTGCTGAACTGTTACTTTCAACCTGTTAATTTGTAATTTGTGAAAATTTAACGTTGGTACATTTTGGAAAACGTTGCTACAAAATAAGAACTTTGTTCAATTTTCGTGTTTTTTGATGCAAACATATAAGATATATTCGAATTATTTTACTGTGAATGTCCCATTCAGGTGATCTTACACTAAGCTAAAAAAATAGATGAAATAAATTTGAATTAGTTTTTTGTTTGACTGTCAACTGCTGTTGAAGGCCTGATTAGGTGTCACAAAATGATTCATATTTTTCTAAATTTTAAGTCTCAATTGCTTTCAAGTCATGTTTTGTAACTTATTGCTTCTTAATTCAAGTTGTCAAGTCAACAATATGAATAATCTTAATTTGAGAAATTAGCTACGTTGGATTGTGAAGCTTCAAGTCTCCAATTCATGTTCCTTGCAACTTCATATTTTTTAATCATGCTTGTCAAATTCTGGTGAAAGGAAACACTATTCGGTCACCATGGTAATAATTACATGTATATCCACTTTCATATCATGAAAACTTTTGCTGTTGAATAGTGTTTGTAGTGCTAAAGGTTGTAAAGTATTGTGCATTTTAAGTTACTTACTATGTTAAAGGGTTGAATCATTTTGGCTTAATGAATAAAAAATGATAACATTTTGTATTGAACTTATCATACTTTTGTGCTCCAACGAGCCCCCTATTTGGAGAAATGGAAAAAACGTCTGCCTCAGTCAGAGAACCATGAACTCCGAAAAAAGTAAAAACGAGACAATATTTCACTAGAAAACAGGAAGTGCCAAAATTTAGCGTCTGCACTTCATAGCTCTGAACATACCCAGTGAATTTTATAATAAAAGATAGACATTCCCAAAAATTTCAGCCCTCCCCCCCATTTTTTAAGCTTGGAGCGCTCATACAAAGACTGGGAAAATCTTTTTGAGAGCCAACAACTTTGCACAGTTCGCCAGAAGTACCCAAGTTCTAAATAAACCTCCTTTGAGCGAGCGCTGTGGCCAGTGACCAGGTAGGCATAAGGGTAGCCTTGTCGCAAAGCTGTATAGGCCTACTAACAAGCTGTAGTTAGTCTTCGTACTGGTAGCTGGCACTGAGGCTAGCTAAGGGCTGCCGCGGCAGTGTGACACAGGACAAACCAGCCCGTAATTTTACGCAAGTGTCTGAAACTACCTTTGAATATATACGACATTTATGATTTGAACATTTTACTTCTACAAAACAGCTTACAACCGCATGCCTTTACCGTTCGCCAGTGTCTGGTCTCGATCCGCACCGGGTCCGATAAGCTGCGTCCCGAGTCCGGCAAAATAACTTCTGTCAAAATTTATACGCTACATTTCTCCAGCAAACTTGATAGAATTGTCCGTATTTTGATTTTATTAAATTTAAGGCGCTGTCGATTATTTTATCCCCATTGGCAAGACGGTAACAGGCACTCGTCCATTCACACTGACGGCGTTTTCTTAGCCTGGGTTCCTGAATGAATTGTTCTTCCGGGTTCGCGGTAAGTTCAAAATGGCGGTGGTTCTTCGGGTGCGAATCGTGAGTGGCGCGTTCATTTAAACTTTTCTCGAGTACGGATCGTGTGTTAGTTATGGGGTAGGTACTTATTGGATCCTTATAACATCCTCTAACCATGTAATAAGGGTTAACAACGAGTGAGACCAGGACTTTAAAGACAACGCCAGGGATTACTCCTGAGCATAAAATTAAAATACATTCCGCTTAGAGGCCGACCAGGACGATGCAAAACACACATCGGTTTCTCCATCCCGACAGGTCTGCCTGAGGATTTGGTTGAAGCTGTAGAATTGGTCGACTACTATCGTAAGAAAACGCCATCTCAAGTAGTATCAACTCCTTATTTTTTCCCAAAATTGTGCCTAAACATACTCCTTCCAAATTGAGTATTTCTAGCGGTGGTGCTTATGCGAAGACACTCTCTTCTTTGCATACTAGCATGTCACCAAAATCTTCGAGGTTATCGACTAATTACCTGCAAAGCGCTATGCTCTAACTTTCAGCGATAAGCTAGGCAGCTGGGAAATTTTTTATGGAAGTTTAACAATGTCGCCCGGGAAAATTGTTGGCCTAGACAGAAGTTCCATACTTAGTTAGGTGTGTGTTAATCACTGTTTAGAGGGGGATGCTTCTCGGTCATTCGCCAACCATAATAAAGCTTATCCAAATGCATCTTATGACCTGAAAAAGAAATGTTTTATCGCTTTTGGTGCTGAGGTCGAGAGCAACAACGTGCACCAGCTAAGATTTCAGTCAGCCAAACAAGCTCATGATGAATTGCTTGAGAGATCTGTTGACCGGTGAACGAGTTTATTCTTACTAGCCTTTCCAGATACCTGGTATTCTGACAAAGGTCAGGTTGTCCTTCGCTTCTGTTTGGGTTTAAAGGGCCGAGATGTTGCGCAGTGGACAATTAGCAGCATACTGGAGTAAGTCATGGGGGCTTTGAATGTCACAAGATGGTTTTCAACCACCAAAGACCTTATGCTATATTCAAAACCAACTAAAATCGTTTCTTTCTGTAGGGACGTCAGAGGAAAAGTAAGAAGTCACGGATCGTCAGTTGAAAAAGAAGCCAGCTCTAAGGTTCATTCTTCGTGGCTTTTTAGAGTCCCGTTTAGATGCTCTTGAGGTCAGGTTCAGTACATCAGATGGTTCAGTTTTGTTCCTTAAGACTGACAACGCTAAACTTAATTAGAAAATGGATGGTTGAAGTCTGACCTTTCTGAAACCCGTGTTGAAGTGTCAGACAGTTTTAACAACTTGTTTGCAATGTTTCAGGCACAGTCAACGAAGCGGCCTTCTCCATCTTCACCGAGAGCTTCGTCACATTCATTTCCTGGAAGATACTCTAATCTTCTTAAGGTGTTCCTGGTGCGGAAACCTGGGTCATTACAAACTGTCGGCTGGACTGATTTTCCGTGGTGACGAAGATTTAAACGAGTAGGGACTGGGGGGGGGCAGGGGTCTGCCGCCAGTCCGTACCAAATCCAAAGACCTCACTGATAGCAGGAAAATAGTTGGTCTGTTGGGTTACAAGAAGAAGCACATGAGTAATTCTTCTAGTCCTTGTAGCTCAACCAATAGTTCAGTCTTTAAAATTAAAACTAGCAAATCATTTGCTCAGACTGGTGAGTTCTCTGTTGCTTTAGCCGATGAAGCCATGTCTATACATATTTCTGCTAATGTTGCAAAAGTTTCAGACTCATTGGCACCTTGTGTTGTGCCTAAAGTCTTTGATCCTTAGGAAGTTAGAGGTAATGTTTCGACTGACCTCTCACCAACTTCAGGAGCTGTCTTAACTGAGGCGTTTGGTTTGGATGTTTGCGTAAACCCCACTACATCAGCTGGTGAGGCTCTAAAGGAAACAGAAGAGATAAGGAAAACTGCTTCCGGGAGCATGTAATACGTATCGCTCATCATCGACGGTACGAGTATCAATGAAGTTATCGATTTGGGGCAGATAGTACAATGAGGTGTTTTATCATAACATCAAACAAAACTCAACAAGTATAAAACAGAATAAGAAAAATTTAACAAAACAAGCAACAGCAAGGTAGTATAGCTGTGATTTTAGACCTTGGGGAAACAGAGCAGACCTACCCGCGAACGGGTATCCCTGCATCAGGTTTCAAGCTTTGACCTAAATGACAAAAATCGTAATTTAGACGAGATTCAAAGGTAGTAAAGGTAACTATTTGTTTCTGCAACGCGAAATACTGAAAACTAACTCTAAAACAAAGCTACAAGGGCTACAAGAATATCATGGAGGGAGTAAAGGTGAGTAGTACCGTAGACATTTGCTCACTACAAACTGCAACAGGAATATGGCCGCGATTTAAGATCGGGCAATGCCAGTGAGGGTAAAAACTCCGGTTAGATTTACAGATCGAGGCATATATTACTCGACACTAAAGTGGTTAGAAAAGTAAATCGGGATTCAATACAAGGCTTTTAATCACCACTCTGAAATCAGGACTGTCGGCAAACTGAGTACGTTCCGACTCCTCTTCACTCGGCAAAGACACCGGTGCGAGAGGATTGAGTTCGTACGGCTTCAAACAATGTCTGCCTTTATGTGACAACTTCTAACGCATTACCTGTTTCGCTATAGTCTGAGGTGGCAGCTCACTGCTTTGCTACTGCAATGTATCTGGAACAACTGTATTGTTTCCGCATCGTGTGGGTCCGTGCTCCCAACCAGAGAAGCACTATGGCAACGTGTGAGGCTCTTAATGTGACACAACACCTACTCGCTGAATCTGCTACAGATAACATTGAGGTTCTTTATGGTAGTGAGCAAGAAATAGGTATAGCTGCAATAACAGAAACGTGGCTCAAATAAGACGATGATCCGGATCTCAGTGTTATCTCCGCAATTTTTAATTTTAGTGACTCGCGAATGCTAACGAATCAACTCGGTCAGTCTATGACAGTAACCTAAGTGACCACGGACCACATGCGCGCACCCAGCCTTTGATATGGGGGGGCTCGAATTCCTAACGTTGTGGACCTTAAAAGAACGGGCGCATCACTGTGACTTGCTCGTTTTTCATTGCTTGTTTAGGGGGCTTTTGTCTCATTTTCTCGGACTTGTTGTTTGTCACAGGCGGACTTTTTTGCCCACTTCGCCAAATGGGGGGTCGTTCGAGCCTCCGAGCCCCCCCCCCCCGGGTGCGCGCATGGACCTGATAATTTACGTGATTTAAATTACGCTAAAGGTCTTTGTATTAGCACCCTAAATATAGGCCTAGTGTCGCTCACTGACCGCATCGATGATCTGCGTTTTATTATGAGTCAAAACCCCATCGATATTCTGTGTTTGAATGAAACACGGCTCTCTTCTATCATCGATGATTTCGAGATCGCCATCGACAGCTTTGAACTGAATAGAAACGATCGTAACCGACAAGATGGTGGTGTTGCCATTTACACGAAAGAAGGGTTGACTAGCCGTCAGCTCCAGCACTATGACGACCATATGGAATCGCACTGGGTTGAGATTGACATGGATTGTTCTAAAATCCCCTCGACCCCCACACCCCACGACCCCCTCGACCAACGACCTTCTCGACCCACAACCCCTAGGACCTGTGGCAATAGAGTTATCTTTGTGCTTCTTACTCATTTCATAATCACATTACGTCGATGAATTAGTTTACTTGTTCGACACTTGGTGTCTCTGCTGTGGTCTAGCTAAGGATTGTGGGGTAATAAAAACACGGTTGTTGCCAGACGTGGCTAGTTTTCTCTCTGAATTTACTAACCAAGTTACCGCAGTTGCTTTTTCTGCAGTTTGCTTTTTACACTTGCCGAATCGACTCTCTTAATTGTAAACGAAAACGGGAAAAGCCAGCAGAGCTCACGACCAAACTCGTTGGTCCTGCAAGTCAGCACTTGTTTTATGCTCAGGTCGAGTCGAGCTTGTTATTGTGTAGGGTGGGTCGAAGGGGTTGTGGGTCGTGGGTTGAGGGAGTCTTGGGTCGAAGGGGTCGTGGGTCGAGGGGGTCGTGGAGTGTGGGGGTCAAGGGTATTTTGGAACAATCCAATTGGCATCCCTAAAACGAAGAGCTGAATTATTGGATCAGTCTACAGACCACCCTCTGAGAACGAAGAGTAGGCCTACACAGAAAAAATGAGTGAACATTTAATGAGTACTATTCTTGACCAAGCTCACACTAGCAAAGATTTTGTTGTTACTGCTGATTTCAATTACGATGCATTGCGTAAGAAGACAGTGGATAAAATCAAGGCATGGGAGCCAGAGTTGGGTATGCAGACACGCCCACATGAGTTCGGACAAAACCACATGGTTTGAACTTAATTTTGTATCAAACTTTGGCAAAGTTTGTCTACATGGATGTAATAAAGAACTCGACTTAAATAAAGTTTTATTCGAAACAGTCTTACAACTTAATTCTTTTTAATAATCTCTTTGTGTGAGTCAATAACATCCCATACATGTGCTTATTTTCGAGCAATCACTTTGACTGTAATATAAATTATTGTTTATGAAAACGATTTGTAATCATATTTATAATTAAAACATGTCATTGTAATCTTAACATCAGTGTGTCAGTTTATGTATTTGTGTATAATTATACATAGATGTCTTTGTATTGTACTATTTAGCCCAGATATAATGCCTCATGGCGCTTTCTGGGTCTGTATATTTATTGTATTGGATATTTCATAATTAACATTCAAGTTTTTAAGTTGCATAGTATACCCATGAGGATTAGTAATCATAATCTTGTATTAACAGCGTATAAGACTTGTCGCCATAAATTTCCGCCAAGCCTTCAAATTACAGCTTCGATAACGAGGGCTTTTTCAGAGACCTGCGTGCGATTGATTGGGGCGCTGTTACCACCGCTGTTGATCCCGACGTCGCTTGGTATATTTTTAAGCAAAGTTTTACCGTTGTAATTAATAAAAACGTATCCTAGTCTAGTTGAAATTAAAGGGAAAATCACCCCAGTGGTACAATGATAATTTCATAGCTCTCTTTCGCAAGAGAGGCTACCTGAAGCAAAGTGCTCAGAGTACTCGAAACTCATCTGATTGGGGTATCTTTAAGAAAGCCAGACGTGCGTCCAGTAACGCTATAGGACCTACGCTAGGACCTGGCTAAAATCTAGCCAAAGTCACGTGTTCTCATTTAAAACACACGGCCATGTCTCACGTAGTCTCACGAAGTCTCGTTTTTAGCGAGGTCCTAGCGTTACTGAACTGGAGGCAGACATAAGGTGAACATGGCTAAGGGCGAATATTACGACCACGTAATTACTGAAAACAAATCTAAACCTCTCTGGAAAATCATAAAACAATTTTACCTAACAAGTCCAGGTCTCTCGCAAATGAGGAAGGAGGAAACAATAGCAGTGGCAATTGATCTTGAAGATGCCGATAGCTGAAAAACTGATGAACCTGCTAGTCGATCGTCAGCTGAATCCCCATCTCATTAACTGGGTGCCAAGTGCTCTAATGAAACGCACGCTTGTGCTACGATTGGAGCAGTGGGTGTCGAATCCAGTTACAGTAACTCCTGGACTTCCACAAGGATCACCACTGTCACCAGTAATGTACAACATCTACACGAGTCAGCTTGCGAGTATGACTATACCGGGGGGAAGAATACTAACTATCGCAGATGATGCCCTTATATATACAGTAGGCACCAACAGAGATGACATGGTTGAGGTTGCGGGAAAGGCTCTGGAGAAGGTCAATGAATGGCGTGATGAATGTAACGCATTTGTGAACCCCGCTAAGGCAGCAGCGCTCTGGTGTTCTCTGGATAACCACATAGTACGCAAAGACCTGACACAAGTGAGAATAGGGAGAGAGAAAGTGGAAAGAGTACCTGGCCTTAGGTACCTGGGAACAACGTTTGACAGAACGTTGAGTTACAAAGAGCACGTGAACCGCCTAATTAAGTGGTGCGCACATGGACTATCTGCATTAAAGACCATGACTACCTGTAGAGTAGAACAACGCCAGCTATTAATTTTCTTCAAGGAGGTAGTATTGCCAGTCATTGATTACGGTTTGGGCATCATCACAGTATCCAAGACACAAATGATGAGATTAGAGAGGATATGGGACACTGGGATGCGAGTTATCCTTTGGATGTACTCTGGACACCCCAGTAGCAGCAATGAGATACATTCTGGGGCTCTCGAGTGTTGAACAAAGGCACAGACTAGCCCAGGTGAAAGCAATGTTCCGGGTGGCTAAAAACAGGAAACATCTCTTGCATAATCAGTTGGCTGTACCCAAAGGCACCAGATTAAAGCGTGGCAAAACATGGTTGGCAGCAGCGGAGACCACAGTAGATAGAGTGTGTGAGCTGGATTTGGTTCATAGAGGAGAAGAGTACATGAATGTGTATGACAAAACAGCTAGCAGATTCACCAGGGTTGTCATTACTATGGGCCGAGAGTGTCTTGAGAGGGCGGCATGTGCAGTTAACAGTGAAGTCCTCGAGCTGGTCTATGAAAATTGTAGTGAGGGAGATGCTGTGGTGTACACTGATGGATCGGTTAAAAGAGGAGAAAAATTTGGATGGGGCTATGTGGTCAATGTGAATGGCAAGATAGTGGCAGAACATGGTGAAGCATATAATCTCACGACATCTAGTATGAAGGTGGAGGAGGTTGCTGCTGAAAAGGCACTTGCATGGCTACAGGAAAGCACTCATACCTGCGTAGTTATTGTGAAAGACTCTCAGAGCATGCTGAGAAAAATTGAAAAGGGATATCTCAAACCTGAGTGGCTGCTGTATTCACAAAGTTGTGGACTGAGAAAGCTGACTTGGATATTCTCCCCTGGGCATGCCGGGGTCGCCGGAAATGAGAAAGCTGACAAGTTAGCGGGAAATGCACCAATACAGGGCGCCCTCAGATTGGGAGAGAGTGAGATTCTCGGAGCGCTCAGAGAGATGGAGCCACAGGAGAATGGAGATGCAATTGACAGAATGCAACTGTTTGGACATGAGAGAGGCTGTGGTGTTGATAGCCGGTTGCATGGCCTGGCAAGACGACTGTGTAATCAGCAGTTGGTCGGAGTGGTTAGTCAAAGGACCTTGTCTGACTTGATGACGTGGAAAACCGAGCATCTATGGGTCTGCCCCGAGTGTGACGACGATAGTTCTGCACCCAAGTAATACCCAAGTAGAATTGATGGTTGGTGATGACGATGTTTCCGACAAAAGCAAATTAGCAAATGCATGTAATGACCTTCTTACTGGCATTGGACAAAAACATTCAGAAAATTCAGTATGTCCACTATTGAGCTCTCGCCCAAGGTACAGGGGGGAATATCATTTAAATTTCAAGATATTCAACTTGGTAGCTCTAAACTCCAGTAGTGCCAGTGGCATCGATAGCATTGATGCCAAACTACTAAATCTGGTCTCTCGGCCAATATCATGAATCGAAGTTTAAAAACGGGCACAATTCATGATGAATGGAAGATGGCTGATGTTAGTCCTGTTTTTAAAGACGGTGACAAGTCCAGTTGCGATAAATACAGACCAATATCGGTCCTTCCTTCAGTGTATAAAAATTCTTGAATGGTGTGTCCAAAAGCAGCTTCACCAGTTCCTTAAGGAAAATTCCCTTCTTTCGACATCATAGTCTGGTTTCCGTCCCTTGCATTCTACTTTGACTACAAACATTCACGCTACTTGGATAAGGGGATGCTTACAAGTGCTATTTTTTTACTTTATGAAAACCTTTGACATTTTGGACCATGGTATCATGTTAAAGAAACTAGGGTCCTATAGAATAACGAACTCGTTTGGATTAAAAAATACTTTTACGACCGCAAACAAGTCACCAAATACGGTGGTATTCTTTCTGGGTACTCTATCGTTATCACGGGAGTACTGTAACTTAGGGTTCCATTCTAGGCCCTGTATTATTCACTATTTTTGTTAACGATTTCCCTACTGTCCTCCACAACGGGGACCAGTTTTATACGCTGATGACACTGCAGTTATATTCACAGCTGAATCAGTAAAAGAGTTGGTGACCCTGTTACATGTAGTGTTGCTACCGTAAACAAGAGACATTGCAACACATTTTTACGATTGTTATGCTACTAAAAGTGAACTCTTCAAAATAACAATATTGATAAAAAGAGATAACGTTACTTTGAACACCTGTTGCAAATTCATCACGGTCAATAATCAAGAACGAAAAACGGAATAACTGGAGTGAAAAGCAAGACTTTAGGATAAAAAGCGAGACAATTGGGTCTAAACTAAAACGCAAGGGTGAAATGCTCGCTGTTGATGCTTCAGTGATCTTGGATGCAGGCTTAAATCGGAGAAAACTTTTACTGAAAACAGCAAATTATCCTTTCTGAGTTATTCAAATCTAGAAAAATCTAAGAAGCTTGTATTTTTGGTAACTTTTGACGTTGGGTAACAGAATGTCAAGCCGATTTAATCCCATCATTGTTTTTATCAACATACGCTGCCACTTGTTCTCATGGAGAGTCCGCTATAACCATTTTATGTCTCACCGGATGAATTTTGGCCAAACAAAGAGTTAAACTGCTTATCGTTTGTTCTCCAATAGCCACTCCTGTCTTAAACCCGCAGTTAATCAACTGTCTCTCGACTATTTAACATAGTAAAACTGAAAGCTCTTGACTTACGACTTGCGTGAAATTAGAACAAAGTAAAAGGAATTACCGACGGCGTGGTAGAATTGAACGCTACATAGTCTCCGGAAATATAATTTGGAACTCTAACTATGAAGCGCTTTTTACCTTTAACAATCAAGACACAATGTTGCAGTGAAAATCCAAAAATAATGCTGACCGTCGGTGTTACAACCTCATGCGTTTCTAAGCCGGGAAATATTCAAAGAATAGCTCGCAATTGTACGCACAGTTACCGCTTTTGATCGTCACGTAATCGCATATTCCCATTGAAAAGTGTTCTATTGCATATAATTTGTAAATATGCTGGTGATAGAAAACGTTTATTTTGGAAAAAAGGTCAAGATCCGGTTGATCACTAGTGCGGATTTTAACGATTCATCATGCGCGCACGCAGCCTTACTTGGAGGAAGGGCTCGACTTTTTCAGTGTGTTTACCTTTTACTGAAAAAACGGGACTATAAAAACGGGGTACTACGTTCAGACCTATGAATTGTGCATTCGCCCCGAATTCCTGTGGACTTTTGTCTCGTGTACTCGGTGTTTTTGTTTCTTTGAGGGGGACCTTTTTGCCCACTTCGACAAATGGGCTCGTTCGAGCCCCCCGAGCCCCCCCCCCTCCGGGGGGGATGCGCGCATGCTCATCGATGTATGAAAACGCGGCAAGCGTAAAGCTAGGATTGGTGGTACTATAGTGTTAACTGTGATCCATCATTACAGGTTTGATGTCACTTTCGGAGTTCAAAAAATCGTAACCGAATTTACAGCCTTCCTAGTTGGTAAACTAACCCTTAAACAGGGTTGGAAGTATGTATATTGCATTTCACAGTAGAATTACATCAAATATTAACCGACGTCGAAATTGTCATCGTGTGAACACATTAATCTGCAGAAATAATGCAACAAATATAGGCTAACTGCAGGAAACCAAGTCCTTCGAATGAACTTATTCACTCAAAGGTTCGACTTTATACTATTCGCTTGTCACTACGCACGGTGAACTGCTCGCTGCTTCCGTGCGTGCCGCTCGGTGGCCGGTAGCCAGCACGTGCTGGCTAAGCAAGTAGGGAACCAGCGAGGATGAACTGAAGCATTAATGTGGCTGTCATTACATGACGTCATTAGGAAAAATGAAATTATTTGTAAGATGGTAGCCAACTGAATACCGGAAAGTTTCATACTAAATATGCAGGTTTGCGCCGAAGTGGGTAAGAAACTGGGCAAAAAAAACTTGATACAAAATTAGTGTATTTAAAGACTATGTGTACGTTCTTCCTTGACTGAACTAAATCATTTACCGATGTTTGAAAAATTGGCGTTCTACTGTTATTCTGCTGCTAAAGTTGTGGAGCGATCTTACGCGTAGGTTTGCGGCCGGCACCATGAAATATAGGCCAAGTGTGACTTATTTGCGGGCCGATTCTTCAATGAACTCTTCTTCCCAGAGGTTGTGAGTGTGTCAAAACAAATCATTGTAACGGGTTTCCCTTCGTTATAAGTTTTAGTATTTTAATATCAGCAAACTGAATTTCGAAAAAAAACTTTGCTGCTGTGAAGCTGCCGTCATCTCCCGAGAGATGTCGCACAAATTTAGGAAATGGAGCGTGCGTGTGTCACCAGCGTACTGTTTTCAAAACGACGACAGTCTTTTTTGTTACAAAAGGGGGTTACACAAATAGATTACCTTGATTAGATTTTTTTCCACTTAAACGGTTTCCATTTGCATGTGTTTCAGTCGCCTAAGTATTGTAGAATTTCTATAGTGACCATTTTGTCCGAAAGTTGAATTTACCTTGTCATAATGAATTACCGGGTACGCCCAAAGTAATATGATCCCTAGCATCGCCAAGCCACGTTTCTTGATGTCTAAGGTTTACAACAGTAAATTTCAATACATCAACATGAATTTGAAAAATATTGTACAGTTGAAAACCAAGTTCAGACGACAGATATTGTTCTTGCAGTTCTTTCATTGACGTTACCACCTCTACTCAAATTACAAGTAAATAAGTGGTTCAATTAAAAGGTGACTTTCTTTGTACTCACTGCTTAAAATAAAAAATTAAAATTGTAGAGTTGGACTTAAATTGCAAAACAGAACTTAGCTATGCCATCAAATGGAATTGAAAGGATGCGAGGGATTAATTATATGAAAAATGCCAAATTTTGGAAGTGTCTACCAATCATTTCAAACTTGATGTCTTCATTTTTCTTCAAGTTTCTTTACTTGGATGTTCTGTTTGGAGATGTGGTATGGAAAGATTGAGACACACCATGTGTGGCTGATGATATCAGTGGCGACACTATGAAAATCGCCAGGTCGCATTTTGTGACCAAGCCAAAATCCCTCCTCGCGTTCTGTCACCTATATACATACCGGTTTCGTTACAGTCGTGCGCGCAATTCAGCACTCAGCATTGCTCTTGCTTAATATTCAAATATTTGCCGACTTGCAGCAAATTAATTCCATGATAACTTGTACGCTGTATTGTGTACCAAACTGAAAAATAACTGTAACTGACATCTACTTTATTAATCGGTGTTTATTTCTTTATTCAGGTAAACACATGGAATTTCTACTTGGGGACTTAAAGGTTACCCATGCCGCACTTTTCTTATGACTCCATTTATTAATATTACAGAAGTATCATTTAATCATGCATTGTGCAGATCGAGGGTGTTAATTGAACAAACCTTTGGTATTTTAAAACGTACTTTCTCGTGTCACCATGATGGGTTGCAGGTTTCTCCTTAACAGGAATATCAATTTATTTACGCCTGCGCAATTTTGTGTAGCATTGCGATTGAACGAGGTGACATCTGTCCATCTGATGGAGAACTATTAGACAATGCTGATGATGAAGATATACAAGGTGTGCCAGATGATTTGAGGATGGAGGGAAAGTCCGTAGGCACACTGTTATTGATCATTTTCCCCAAACTCTGGAAAATTATCATAGGCTAATAGCTTTTCATCAGATAAACAGAGAATGCGCGTCTTTCATTTCCAATGTTGTACATGCCATAAAACCTGCTTTATAAAGTCATTGTCTCACAATTATTCATATGAAACTATACCTTTTTCTTTAAGGTTAGGCCGGATCTTCGTTTATTTAATGAGTATGTGATGTCCCAGCAAAAATGTACCCGCAGTGCATGGTGTTCTATTTAACGCTACGTGATAACGATCAGCGAAACAGAATTAGTTCTCTGGTAACGGCTATTCGTTATTTGTTCAGTACTCACTAATGTCGTCAATATAGGCCTTTTGAAATTGACATCCCAGGTAGTTCTAACCCCAGTTGACCTGTGTAAGTAAACACAACTTAATAAAGGCTGATAACGTATTGTTTTATCGACCCTTGTGTATTCTGAAGAGGCGAACTCTGAATAATTTTTGCGATAAATCCAGACATGCAGGATTTGACCCTGCGGTTTAAAAGCAACTGTTGGTTGACTTAGCTTGATAATAGCATTAACCACGAAACTATAGCTCTCACATCTTTCTTTAGTTAGAGGATGTTTGTTTCAAGTTTCAGGTGCTTGTTACGAAGTTTTAAGTTAAGTAATACAGCATCGTCTGTTTCGTGTTTCGTCTGTTTTTCTTTGACGCTCTGGTATTTGAGTAAGCTGAAATGGAAATTACATATTTCAAATTGTAGTATTGATCTTCCGACAACTCATTTCAAAAATCTTTGTAGAGTCACGTTGCGTCTAATTTTAAAATAAAAATGGTATAAATAAAAAGTTACTGTTATCGCCACTTCAATGTTTAATTGATACACATCATAACGTTTCAGTGATAACAGGCCTAAACAGTTTAAAGGATAACAGCATAGTGACCAAGTCAACCAAAATTTTTTTACCAAACAAACATAATGCGTGTAACTATAGTATGAGCAGTATAGTGTTACAAAATTATTGAAAATAAATTACTTATTCCTCATTATCACAGTCAGTGAAGATTTAAGAGTTCAGTTAATTGCAACACAGTATAGTTCAGTAGCAGCCCTTCGTAAACACAAACTACTCGTTGAAAACACGACTAAACTTTTTGTTTGAAAGCTTGATACAGAGTCGCTCGTAGTGTCGAAACAATCTCCATTCTTCAGGTGTGCAGCTATGTAGTAAAACACCGTGAGGCATAAAAACAATTCATTCATGTATAACACCAGCTACATTTCGAGACTGCCAGGCATGTGTCGTCATCAGACAATAATTGTGGAATGAACATATGGAAAACATTATCACGCGCACAACATTTTTACTACTGAGCGAAACGCCGACCACATTTAAGCATCCTTACCACGGACTATTTCCAAAGCAAGTGACAGGACGGGCCGGGACCGAGTGTCTACAGGGTTACTTCGTCCTTTGACGATCAGTTACTCCTCACTCCGTTCGTCCGCGGCGCTAGTGCCGGTTGTCTGTGGTTTGAGTTATGGTTTTGAGTTTTTCGTGCTGGTAAGATTTCTGTGGCTTGTGTGGTATAGCGTGTGCGCGTGGTAAGAATGTGATTCTTACCACGGTGTAAAACAAATTTTCGTTCAAGTAGCCTAACTCAGAATTGCAGACGTCTTCTAGCGTGTTGCCTAGGTCATTTATTTTTGTTTGTTGTCAAATGTCAAGTGATACATTCGCTGGATGTTTATTGTAATTTTTCTGTGTTGATGATAGGATGCTGCCACATGTATTGGTACCGTAATTTATGTATGTTTTTTGTCATCGTGCGTTGTCTTTGGACATTTGCAAGCTGATAGAAAAGGCCCGCAATTTTGAGATAGATAACACTAAATAGGAAACAGACCTTGCTAAAAAGCAAGACTTAGCGAGATTACGTGTGACATTGTTGTGCATTTTAAAAAAGAACACGTGATTGTAGCTAGTAGTCCTAGACATATGAGACCTCTAGACAATGGTCCTTGTGCTACTGAACTCTAACCCGGATACACGTAAAGTGGTATTTTGTCGAGGAGGTACAAATGAGTATCCACGTGATTTGAACTTCGACACAAGTAAAACAATAACAGGACAATTTCATCGCAAAGCTTATGCATTTCGATGAGTCTTTCGGAGCTGGTAGACTTGGACCACCGTAAGCAGATACCACTGCTTTTAGTGGAATCCGTCAGGAAAATTGGTAAGCTGTGTTAAATTGCGCCATACGACGATTCGTAGTCTCCCTTTTCGATACGACGTCCCGGAGAGTTTGGGAGATGTTAACGTAACCTACTTCCTGCTTGACATATTTAGCCAGTTTTAGATCGGTTCATAGTCCAACTAATAAACATCGGCAGCTGCATAACGTTGTCCCTCTCATTTGAGGACTTATATCCATGATATACATGACATCATTTTGGATTTGTTTAACTGTGTATTTCACATGTTCAAGGTTTTAGTTTCCATCAGTGCAGAAACTTGCCGAAATTTGCGCCCGTTTGCGGGCTCCAATCCTTTCTTTAGCCAGGAAAATATAATATCTATTCTTGTTCTTCGCCAAATGTCTCTCCTGGTGATCATATCTTTGAGCTTGTGCTGAGCATAGGTGTGATTACCCTCATTATGAACAATATAAACATGTTTTGGTACCATAGGATAAGTGTCATCAGCATGTGAAGAATTTCTAGCTTACAGTGGTCACCACTCAGATTCCCTCCTAAGCCCCATACAACTTTTATGATGCGTATTCAGCACGCCATTTGTGTTGATGTAGATCTGAGCTAATGAAGTGGAAGGTAATTATAATAGTTATCGCTTCTTAGCAGTGATGGTTGGTATTACACCCAAATTGGCTTTCTGTGGCATTTGCACAAAGTTAAAACCTGCTGCAATGTGGAGAGTAGTTTTAACTTGGTACATTTTAACTATTACAAAAAGACTGAAAAGTTAATTTGCGTTGATCTTGACAAAGGACCACTTCCCAAAGGAACATTGGTTCTAAATATGTTTCATATATCTGTTTTCATTACTTTATTTTTAATACTCCTGTCTACTTGCACAGTCGTTTATCTTCAATCGTACCCAATGTTCATAGTTTTTAGCTTAATAGTTCATCGATTTTTAAAAATCGAAAACTAAACTTGGTTGTTTTTTCCATCTGAATACCGCTGTGGTATTTATTTTTAATGAAAACTGTTGGTTAATGCATTTTGAAAATTCGCTACTATATGAACTGGAAGGAAAGTTTACTATAGTTTATGGTCGGGTAATTACTCTTAATTGGATCTTGCTCGCACCGGAAAATGGGGTTATCATAACTGAGTCCAACTCTGGTGCCGCGCTCTCTTTGATTCTAATAAAAGTCACGCATAGCTTTAGAAATGCGTGACTTTCGTGTAAGCATATTATTCATGGCGTGAGGGCAAGTAGAATAGACAAGTCGCTCTTTATTCATTAGAAACTGGTTCTCGATAGCCATTTGTAAGAGGGACCTGCCCATCCAACTTTTACCTGTCATCAGTTATAAAAAGTCCTCGTAAACTGACTAAATCTACTTTTCAACAACGACACATTCGATACAGGTGGTTAAGTGAAAACGCACGTTTTAATACGTGCCATTATAATCGACACATTTCCTCGTCAAATTTAATGTGCTTTGAAAGGACATACAGTTCGTTATTGCTTGAGGTCAGGCTCTGTAATCTTCGTGTCTATTCACATGTGCAGTGCAGACTGTCTTCTTTCCCGTATGAGAACGTTGAAACTAATTTCAATGCACAAAGTGGTCTAAATCAAAATTTGTTTCTTTAACCAAAGGTTGTATGGTTACAAAAGTTGTGAACCGGGAATTGTCAAAATGATATTACGCGCTGTTTTGAGGACTCAAGCCAGTTTTCGTTCTATCACATGTTGGCGCCAATCTTGAACTATAAAAACAGGAATCAGTTAAAAACTCATTACACCCATATTGGTTCAGGAAGTAAATGTAAGATCATGATACAAACTATTTAATTCTTTTTTCAATTAATTCACTTAATCCTCCTACACACAAAGGCGGAGAGTCAGTTAACCTCAAGCCAGTACAATCTTTAACCCTGTCAGTTTTATTTTTATGAATTTTGAAGGTCTGACTGAAAGTGATGAACTAGGCTATGCAGATGGACAGGATGAGGGTGAACTGTTTGTTATCCTGTTTGAAGTTCTCTGTCAAAATGGGGATCACTTCCTACGGCTCCAGAATCAAGATCTCCCGTGTCTCGTCAGTGATACTGACGTGGTGCCTCAAGTCCTCGTCACATTGAACCATGGTAAGTGTTGAACCCTATCTCAAACTTTCCTTGAAGATGAAAAATACATTCTTTGACTGACCTACTTTTCACAGTGTCCTGACTTAATCAACATGAGACATCCAGCACTTATATTTGCCTTTTTTGACGATTTCGTGGTATCAGAATTGCTACTTAAGACGCAGTGATACAGGTTTTCCTGCATTACATTGATAAATTATTAATAAAGAGGTTATAGAATAGTGACTAGTGCACTTGCATGAGAAGAAGCATTGTGGGATAAATTCCTTAGAATGAGAGTGATGCGATGGTATTTCAGGATGGCCCTATTAATGTGAGAACACAAAAGTTACTTCCACTTTGTTCACTGTCAAACTCAAGAGCAACTAGCTTTCTTTTCTTTACCTACATTAATTAATTTTTTAGCACATTGATCATTAAATTTTCTTTTTGCATTTTGAAATAGTCTCTTTAAATGTTTGATCAGGAGCTTATCATGTTATCTTACTACATGCTGTTACTACTTAACTAAACCGTTTTTGTAGGTGACATAATACAGATAGCAGATCGGTTCATTCGTTATGTTGGACCGGATGGCTCGTTTCGTGGACTGGCGCCACCCAAACCAAGGCGCTCTCAGTTTGTGGATAGTGGAGATGACCTGAACAGCTGTGATGATGAGGTTTTGACGTCGTTCATGAAACAAACCTTGAAGTTTTTGCACTTGTTAGAGGCTATTAACTTTTAAAGGTCATTTGTGACCCTAAAAATAACCAAATTGACTCTAAGCACTGTCTTCCAAAAGGTTGTTAGGAATTGTTTCCAGAATCTTCCGCTCTTGCATTAGGGGCTTACCATTTTCATAAAAAAATTGCAAAAATTAAATTTAGAAAACTCCTTTGCCTGCTTCGTTGTGTTTCGACGGAAGTGAAAACTAACGGTGGCGCCTCCTAAAGAGCTGGTTCATAGAGCAGACCTTTGTTATGGGCCCACATATTTATATGTGGACGCATTATGCCGTCATCTCCGTCCGTACGGGCGGCATGCGTCCGGCGTCTGGCGTCCGGCGTCCGCTGCTGTGTCTCCAAAACCCTTTGACATATGTTCATGAAATTTAGCACATATGTTCCATTCATGAATGGGACGGCTTGTGCGAACTTTCGGACGGATCGGACTACCGGTGTGCCCCCTAGGGGAAATTTTAGTTTTTTACGCTTACCTTTGTATCTTCAAAAGTCCTGAACGGATTTTCATGAAATTTGGTATGTAGGCACTTATTAGTGAGGTGACGCTATCCTCCTGTTTTCAGATGGATTCGACATAGTTTGCGCCACCTAGTGGCCATTTTTAGTGTTTTCGAGTGTTTTTGTGCGTCAACCCCTCTATTAACCAAACCGCTCAAAGGATGATTGTGAAAATTGGCATGTATTTGGTTACTATGTAGAGGACGGTTAACAATGATTTTCCGAGGATTTCGACTACTGAGGCGCCCCCTAGTGGCAGTTTTTTTTTTTCGCCTATGGCTGTATCTCCTAAACCGTGTGCAGGATTTTTACGAAATTGTGTAAGTATATTTATATGATGTTAACAACGGATCATGACGACTTTCGCACGGATTTGATTACCGGTGTGCCCCCTAGTGGCAATTTTAGTTTTTTACGCTTACCTTTGTATCTTCAAAAGTCGTGAACGGATTTTCATGAAATTTGGTATGTAGGCACCTATTAGTGAGATGACGCTATCCTCCTGTTTTCAGATGGATTCGACATAGTTTGCGCCACCTAGTGGCCATTTTTAGTGTTTTCGAGTCTGTTTTTGTGCGTCCACCCCTCTATCAACCAAACCGCTCAAAGGATGATTGTGAAAATTGGCATGTATATGCTTACTATGTAGAGGATGGTTGACGATGATTTTCCGACGATTTCGACTACTGTGGCGCCTCCTAGTGGCAGTTTTGTTTTTTTGCGCCTATGGCTGTATCTCCTAAACCGTTCGCAGGATCTTTACAAATTGTGTAAGTATATTTATATGATGTTAACAACGGAAGATGACGACTTTTGGTCGGATCCGACTACCGGTGTGCCCCCTAGTGGCAATTTTAGTTTTTTACGCTTACCTTTGTATCTTCAAAAGTATTGAACGGATTTTCATGAAATTTGGTATGTAGGCACCTATTAGTGAGATGACGCTATCCTACTGTTTTCAGATGGATTCGACGTAGTTTGCGCCACCTAGTGGCCATTTTTACTGTTTTCGAGTCTGTATTTTTGCGTCCACCCCTCTATCAACCAAACCGCTCAAAGGATGATTGTGAAAATTGGCGTGTATGTGCTTACTATAAGGAAGACAGCTGACAATGATTTTCAGACGATTTGGACTACTGTGGCGCCTCCTAGTGGCAGTTTTTTTTTTTTGCGCCCATGGCTGTATCTCCCAAACCGTTTGCAGGATCTTTACTAAATTTAGCAAGTGTATTTATGTGATGTTGACAACGGACGATGACGACTTTAGGATGATTCTGACTACCGGTATGCCTCTAGTGGCAATTTTAGTATTTGCCTCTAGTGGCAATTTTAGTATTTTACATTGACCTCTGTATTTTCATAGGTCTTCAGGTGTATACTTTGTGTTACTTCGTGACTATGAAGGAAAAGTTCCAAGTAGAAATTTGTTTCTGGCATTCTAATGCTGTGCTAATCTCGTATGTTGGTAAATTTGTTTTTAATTCTATGTTTCTGTGGTGCTTTAAGCAACTGATGCATAGGATGTGCTTGTATTATGAAGATCACTCACATTTTGCCCCTAGCCTATTCAGACAATGACCATGCCTTTCCATTTTGCAAAGTACAACATACTACATATATGCCCTCTACTGGCCACTTTATGGTACCAATAAACAACCCTAGAAGGATACCGTGTACGGTGCAATTGTGGGCGCATTTCAATGCTCTGCGTTGCTCTTGTTGTTATAGAGCTTGCTTGAAGAAGTTAACCCTTCATACAGTAACATTGTCGTACTAAAGCCCACTGCTTTTTGAGTCCAACAGAAATACCGATTCTGACAGCGGAAAAATGTAATTACCTGCTATTATTTGATGTCGTGACAAAGCCCTTTTTCTGAAATTAGTTCCAGTGTGGAACCCAACCTTCAGAGTCAGAGTTTAACACCTTGCTAGTAGAACTATACCTCACTCAATAATTTGCAGAGTGTTTTAAGGTGACGTTACCGGCCTTGATGTCAGTGAATGCCTGGCTGTCGACTGCGCAACTTGGCGATTTGTAATAAAATCCCAAAACATGATGAATTTATTGCTTTAAAGCTCTGGTTAATGCTACTGACTTAAAAAGTCTGTCCCATCCAACAATACTCTTAAAATGTGTTTTTGTTTGTAAAAACAATGTGTGACATTGTTCTGTTTTAGCATATCTATGAAGAAATGGATGATGTTGCTGATGAGGCACTCCCTGATGAACTGTTTGAACAACTTCAGACTGCACAACAGGTATTGTAGTAGTCCTAATAAGTATTGTTAATAACTAGTAATAATGTAATAGTGTTCAAAAATTATAAAAGCTTGTAATATCAATTGATTAAAAAATTTCATGACGGCGCATCTTAACATTTCAGTCAGATGAAAATGTGCATAGCTATTGTTATAACGGTTAGGAATTTCAAATATTCCAGTGTGTCAGCAAAGTGAGAACCAACATTCATTATTCATGTGTTGCTGTGGACTGCACTATGTATTTGTGAGTAATTTTCCCACCACCAGGTAGAGATCTTCAGTATGGTGTTGGGAAAGCTATCGTCAAATTGATGGAGTTATCGGCTACTAATTGAGTTATCAATGTATGTTTTTATGTTTTAAACTTATTTTAAAGATAAACAGAATGCTGTTTTTTTTGAAAAGACTGATGTTTGTTATTTTTTAATCATCTCTATGTACCTTATGAAGAACGCTCTTCAATGCATAAAACAGCATCACCATCCTGCTCACTGTGCACTGACAGAGCTTTCTGTTTGCAGATTGGAAATCTCAGCAGTTCATACGTTTCCAGAGAAATTTTGTCCCATACTGATCTCAAGTTATCGTCTGCTGAAACGAAGAGCATTTTCAAAGCTTTCCAGGTAACATTTATCGCTGTTGCTGAGAAGTCGTCCAAAAATAATTTCACTGCAATCACTGGGTATGTGGATTTCTACAGTTTCGTCAATGGCTAACAAAGTATGAGGGGGAAATCTCTCCTGGCTTAGGTTAATAACCCATGTATTCATTGTGCCAAAGACAAAATAATTCTCAGTTAAACTCGTGAGTGAATTCATAAAATATGTAAACATGACAATTAAAAAAGGTTATCATGTTCTCTTTTAGTTTGGTTAGATGAACAATTCATATCACTCCTTCCACACGTGCGAAAAATTCAGAAACAAGAGTGACCTACTTGAATATGACATGCTGAACCCCTCTTTTGTAATACCAATTGTGGTTGGCTGTTTTTCATTTAAAGGCCAATCTTAGCTTATTTTTGATGCCAGTAAGGATTCTGACAATATAAAACAACAACACTAGGTGGTTGTAGTGTCATATACTGGCAATGCTCACAGGAAGGCTAGATCTTATTAATACTGCGGTTTGCAAGCCTTGATGTGTTTGGCCGTATAGGTTATGAAAGTCAGGCATTAGCATTCCTGCAGAGACCCCTAAACACCTCACAATCTACAGTGATTGTGTGGTAGGCCTCTCGTGGGAGTTCCGGCAATTGTCTTGCCTACCTCTAAACAAAGGGTATAATTATACTTTACTACTATTAATATTATTACAATTATTTGTATCCTCAGCAAACTTACACAATTTTGTAGTCAGATTGTCTGTACGTAATGGTTTTTAACAAGTTATCTGAGGAGAAATGAACAACAGAAATATCATGCCAAAAATAGGTGGAGGTTGGTGTAAATAGACCAATAGATTTTAAAAGTTGCATTATGATTTCACCACCTCAAAGCAGTTTTAGGATGTCATTCTTAGATACGTACAGTTGGCGTGGGAAGGGGGTTGACTTCCTACAGCTTCAGAGGCATGGTATCTAATCAATGGCCAGCTTTTCAACTACTGATGAAACGCGTTACCTTTCCTTGTATTTTCAGGAGTTGGCTTTGCAGAACGAGAACCTGGTCATGGGTTTTATTAAAAACTTCTATCAGAAGTTACAAGTGCACACCTATGCAGGTGTGGTCAGCTCTATTCCTGAACCAGTCATCAAGCTTCTTGCTGATCTCTTGAGGTTTTCTTTAGTAAGTGCGAACCATGTTGATAAAATGAAAATTATGCAGACGCGGTACTGTGACTCATGGAGTCAGGTCATTGACCTTTGAACTTGGCTCATACTGTGAATCGACTTTTAAGTGACTTGCGTGTAATTAAACTAGATAAAAGTTTGATTTCTGCCATGACTCATGACTTCAGATTATTGGCTTTACTTGGGACAGTTCTTTATGTATGTCCAATGTCCACTAAATGAAGACTTAAATAAAATATTTAAGTCATTGTGACTTTCATTCGATAATCTATAACTAATTTTTGTCAACATGGGAAGTAGGAGTGCACCAAGTGAGAACTTTTAAAGATTGGAGTGCTTAGTTAGGATGCAGATACTGAAGTAATTAGTACCTGTCACTGACAGGGTTATTGATCATGTAGAGCACTCAGCCATAATGACAACAGGAAACACAACATGGGGAGGCTTGTGTTGCCTGTTAGCTGTTGGTCTGTGGTAGCAATCTCAGAGGGTGTTCCCCTTATTTAAAGATTCAGATACCATAACCATAAAATGACAAATTGTTCCACAATGCTGCCTGTAGAGGAATGCTTCGCTAAGAGCCTTGTGTCAGAGATGTTTGAATTTAGATGTTGAATATTTCTGTACCCTAATGTTGGACTGTGGACGGGCACATGTGTACTTTTGGAACGCGTAATATTTGGATTATTATGCAGAATGTCGTGATTACACTTTTTATTTTAGGAACCTCTCTCACACAATATCATGTGGCTGAGACTGTTGTCAGCGTTGAGTAGCGTCAAGTCTAATGTGCCACTGTTCATTGCCAACACAGTGCCAGCAACCGTAATGGGCACAATGGCCGCCAGACCTATGGTAGACTTGGTGCAACAATACGGCTGTGAAATGCTTGCCAACATCGCGTCTCACACACCGCAAGGGAAGGAGAGGGTAATAAACAAAGAAATTCATTATTTCCTGCTGAATTCATTTTGAAGCTCAAATTAAGCGCCGTGTGTCGGAGCATGGAACCCCAACTTGGAGATATTTTAGAGGGGAAAGCCAATGTTTTTAGTCTCATGCTGTGAAATTCATTGCAATAACAATTAAGTTATTATGTGATTAGTAAGGTTCAGGGGAATTGAAGCCCAGGCAAGTAATAGGCATTTTCACTTCTCAAAGCATGGTTAACTATATCCAGCTGGATTGGAAACAACAGACATGCATGCTGAAGCAAGCAAGTAAATGTCATCTGCTCATCTAAAGTGTCAAACAAAATTATTTTGGTAATTGCATATTTTGCATAATTTTGGTAATTGCATATTTTGCACTAAACAGCTGCTTTTGATTCTGTTACAAATAACACAAAAGTCATTAAATAAATTGTTCAGTTTATGTGCAACTATTCCGACTTCGCACATTGTGGCTAAACTTACTGACAGCAAGGCTGGGTCAGAGCTACGTTCAAAAGTCAATTATTTGACCACACTGGTTGAGTACGGGGACTTACTTGGAAGTATAGTAAAGATAATTTGAACTATGAAATGCTTCTTGTATAAAATTCCCAGTGTTGTTCCCCTGGCTCTTATGATCTACATTAGGCTTGCTGCAGTGGTGATTAAATGAATGTGTAATTTATTGTATATCATGCATAAAGGACAAGGAAAATGGTCTTGATATCCATCTCAGGGATTGTAAACTAGGCAAGTCATGCTATTATCAGCGATTTGAGTGGGTTAGACCATCAAAAGAGCAAAAACTTGCAATTAACAATTAACGTCCTATTGATGGGGTAGCCCTTTCTGAACACCATCAGCGTAAAGTGTGTGGGCGTGAAACTCGCTTATTGTCTGGTAAGCAGCGGCTTGAGGCTTGGTCAGGAAACTTGACCATCCCAGGTAGATGAGCTGGGTGTTATTGGTGATCCACACATATGGCAAAATGATGAAATGTGTCTTTAAGATACTCGGGGACTTTGATTTTAAGAGGAAACAGAGAACCAAAAACTTTGGTCAGGGTTACATTTTGCTTTGGGTGATTTCACTGAAGTATCGTGGTACTTCTTAAGTTTTCATTGACTGGGGTGGCACAAGCAAGACAATGATCCCCACCTGCGGAGATGCATGCATAGGTAGTCTGTTAGCCCACTGTTTCCACTGTGCTGATGAACTACTAGCCTTTATTCATGAGCGCCCCCTGGTGAATGTAAGGTCTTTCATTGATGTGATTTCACGGTTCATGGTGGGTGGCTGAGGAAACGTATAGTAACCATGGTAATTTATTCCCCAGGCACCAGTGCGACATACCGGCATTGAACTGATCGTCACCGCAATTCGTAACCATGGTAACAACATCGATGTCCTCCATCCTGCATTTCGTTGCTTGGCAAATTTAGCAGATGTTATGACAACGATAGTGGATAGAATAGAAAGCTCTAAGTACAATGGTAAGAATCTGTAGTTGAGCAGAAATGCTTATTTAGCAAATGGTAGAGATGTCAAAACTTTATCTCTAGACCCTTATTTCATTGAAAAATCACTTGTGATTTAGACAACTCAAATTTGATGATGTCTGGGCAGTTAGTCGAAAGAATCTGACACTTTGTTATTGCTTGAGAGGAGACTCAAAATGTTGTCATATGTGCCGAACATGTTCTCCAGTATTGCAGCGTGTACGTCTTTCTAATCCCATCTGTTATAGTAGGGCTTTCTCGGATTACAGGGCAATAGAACTCTCCTTTGTCCTGGAGATTAGAAAGCACGTGACCTCGTTTTGGAAATAAGGCACATTTTTGTGTCTTTCATTGATGCCGGGAAGACAAAGAATGTCAAATCACGCATCCATGGGTATTTGTCCACCTAATCAAACTCTCTCGCATCAGAGTTTCTGCCCACAGCACAACACTTTGTTGGCTTGGGAAAAACTAATAGAGTAATGCAACCGAGAAAAACTCGTAAAGAATGGGATAAGAACAAATAACATGTGAAACTTCAGTGAGATGAAAACGAGGAGCAAATGTGCCTGATGGATGTTTACAGCATTGTGGGTATTAAATACAGCGAGATTCGATTGTCTCTGTGTAATCCGGGACTGCCTTATTATAGCAATGGATAGAAGTATGCTGATACTACATCAATGTATTGAGTGGAGTGTGTCTTTCTCTTGTATGACTCGGCTCAGAAGAGTGCCATTGATTATATCTTTCTTAGGCAAGACCATTCATGCAATGTGTTTTTCTACTGTGCAAATGAGGAGATTTGAATTTGGGCAGGGCTTGGAATTTTGCTCTTTCAAGAGGATTTCCTCTTTTTTGGTTTCAAAATCCTCGTTTTTGATTACCAGTTTCCTCTTGTGCGTCTCTTTTTATAATTATTTTGACTTTATTAATGCAAAACAATTATTACACTTAAATTTTACATCACAAACTTATTTATTTGTGGAACGATGCACACGTTTAAAATTTTCCTCTTTTTTGTCATTGGTCATGCCAAGCCCTGTTTGGGATATTAATGGTTTTTCCCCTCCGCAGAATTTCAATCGACGGTCGTGCTGCGGAACTGCAACTCCCTCTTGAATTGCCTTCGAAAAGAGACCTTACCAGTTGCGGAGAGTGTGCTGCTCAGATTTCGCCATGACGGGGCCATCAGCAAGGAAACCAAGAGGCTAATCGGACATTTGTCCATTGAGAGTGACAAGGCTCAGTAAGCAAATGCAGTAATTAGTGGTTCTGTAACGTTTTGTTGACTGTGCACAGTGAAGGCCACTGCGAACATTTCACATTTAGAGAGGGCTGTTTTCAAATGCAGATATCAATCTGGGCCTGGAGTCGCATCTTTTTACTTGAAATCGAACTTTAAATTATTTTTGACATTTTTGGCTTGAATGATGCTTGAGTACATAATGGCTTGCATGATGCTTGAGTACATAATGGCTTGCATGATGCTTGAGTGCATAATGGCTTGAATGATGCTTGAGTACATAAAGGCTTGCATGAAAATTTTTCTAATCATAGTTTGCACTTGATGACAACAGCATTGAGGCAAAAAGTTTGAGTTTGAACTCATATTTTGAAATTTTCTTCGAGTTTGTTGCTCAAATCTTGGGGTCATTGATTGTGAACTTGCAGTAGAAACTCACAAGCATAAACTGTAATGTACTGAAGCACAATGCCACGTTTTTCCCTGTGTGTGGGTGGGCACACAGTGTTACAGACCGGTGCTAATAACTTTCGGTACGACGATAGACAGACTGGTTCGAGTTAATCCTTTAAATAATCTCCACCGTACATTCACATTCCTACTCAAACAAAATGTCCAACGTAATGTCTATCTTATGCTCCAGCCAGTGCTGTGAAGCCTTGACTTGTGATATTAAACAGATATTTCCAGCAACTGTTACACTCATTAATTCAATAACCTTCTGTCTCTATAGCTGGCTCTGTATTGACTATCGCTGTAAGTGCTGATTCTCTTCAGTGCAACTCAGCTGTAACCCTCTCAACTGTTGAACTGTTAACTCCAACTGCTGAACTCTTGAACTGCTTAACTTACTAATACAAACCCGTGCTTGTGTATTTATAGGCTAATGCATTGTTCTAGAACTTTGACCAATTCAAGCACATTCTAGAACTTTCTGGAATCTACCCAATGACAACATATACTAGTCTCTAGAATATTCCAGAAGTCATTAATCACTGTCATACTAGAGTCTTCTAGAAAGTTACACACTAATCTGTAGTAAACAAATTACATCATCACTGTGCTGACCTCAGGGGTCATGCCAATCAATAACACAAACAGAACAATAACACAAAGTAAAACTAAGAACAGTGTCAGTCGAAATTCAGACACACAGAATAATAGACTTATCTTGAGTTTGCACAAAAGTAAAATACAAAAGACAAAAAATAATTTCAGGCTCGGGTTGGAGTACAAAACCTGGGTCCTAATTGTTTTTGTTGCAGTACAACATCACATAAACTGATACATGTACCAATTATCTACCAAAGAGTTTCTATAATTGAGGTCATAGCTCATGTGCAATTTGCTCTGCTTCACCCAAAGTGAATTTAGACCTGTTCAGTATTCTGGATATTGCCATGGGTAGGCGCTAGTGGTTCTGGTATGTAATTGACAAAGTATCTGGGAACGTAGTGTTTTTATTGTAGTACTTGAATATCAGAAAGCTGAATAATGATAAGCGATGCAAATCTGAAAGCTGCGTTAGCTAGAATTCACGTTTCGTACATCAAAACTGCACGAATGTCTGTCAAATAGAAACAGGCTGGTGCTGTGAACAAGTACTAGGTGGAGTTACTGTGACCAAACACTAGATGTAGCCACTTGGGGGTCAAGGTAAACTTTCATTTATGTCGGTTGCTCTCTTTTGTTGAAGGCGGAAGAAGATAGTGCCAATTGTATTGGAGAGTCCCTTCAATGAACGAGGGCTTGCAGGCAGTATACTCAAAAAGAGGGCAGTCAATGACAAAAGGAAGAAATCTGTGCAATTTACATCCTCTACTCAAGGTATGATTATACAATTCATGTGTTCAATAGATTTTGCATTTCTTAAATTAATTAAAAATGCTCTTAGTTTGTGCACTGACTAAGTTTTACTAATAACTTGCAAGGTCTGTGTGTTTGGGGGATCCAAAATTTTGTAAACTCCAAAGTTTTACAAGTTAATTTGAGATCCACAAAGGCATAAGTTGTTTTGTCTGTATGTAAAAAAACTAGTTATATTTAGAGTAAATGTTTCAATAAATTAATATATTAGGATGGTGCTCATGATTTTTATGCACCCATATAATTATTTATATTTATGTGTGGACGAATTATGCTGTCATCCCTGTCCATCTCCCGGCGTCCACTGATCTATTTACAAAAACCTTTGATGTCTGTTCATGAAATTTTGCACGTGTTCCCTTCATAGACGGGATGGCATGAGTGAACTTTTGGAAGGACCCAACTGCTGGTGTGCCCCCTAGTGGCAATTTTAGTTTTAATTTATGTTTACCTTGTACCTTACAAGGTAATCAGTGGATTTTCATTATGTATGGTGGCAAATAGGCATCCGTTTTCGGATGGATTTGAGGTATTTTGTGCCACGTAGTGGCCATTTTTATTGTTTTCAAGTCTGTGTCAGCACCTCAATCAACCAAACCACTCTGAAGACGGTTGTGAAAATTGGCATTATATGTTGCTGCTGTGGAGAGGAGAGCTGATGATGACTTTCCAATGACTTGACTCCTGTGGCGCCTCCTAGTGGCAGTTTTGTTTTTTTTTGCAGCCATGGCTGCATTTCCTATAGCCTCTGCAGGATCTTTATTGTCAAGTGTATTTTTATGAAGATTACTAGTAACGACGACTTATGGACGGATCCAACGAATGTTGTGCTCTCTAATGACAATTTCATTTTTTCTGTTTTCCTAGGTTTCTCTGTAGTTCCTTGACGGATTTTTATGAAATTTGGCAAATAGCATTCTATGAAAAAGAATCAATGACATGTTCCCATTTTTTGATGGATTTAATGTATTGTGTGCCATCTAGTGGATATCTTTTCTGTTTTCTAGTCCGTTTTTGGTGTCTGTCCTTCTATCAACCAAATGATAGATTGGGAAATAAGTGTTTATATTTCCACTTTGAAGCAGACGGCTGTCGGGGATTTTGGGACGGCTCCTCCTAGTGGCAGTTTTTTGCAGTATCTCCAAAACCCTCTGTAGGGTTTTTATTAAATTTGGCAAGCGTATTTATATGAAGTTGATAACGGACAATGACGACATTTTAATGGATTTGACAACTGTGCCCCCTAGTGGCAACTTTATTTTTTTCATGGTCCTCTGTATCTCTGAACTACTTGGCAGATTTTTATGAAGTTTAATAATTAAGTTCTGTTTTCAGTCAGATTAGATCTTTAGCTGCTTTTTTATTATCATCAAGTTATGGAAATAGGTTTCTATTAAGGAGATGACGACGCCTTCTCATTTTGGAAAGATTTGACATATTCTGTGCCACTCAGTGTCCATTTTAAAAATTTTGGAATAAGTTTTTGACATCACCCTCTCCATCCAACAAACCAGTAAAGGACCATTTTCAAAATTTGGGGATGTGTTCTTGATGAGAAGACCGATGATGACGTTAATTTTCGGACATGTTCAACTACTTTTGCATCCCTTAGTGGCTGTTTTTTACTATAGCTGTGCCCCCTATTGGAAAGTTCATTTTTACGTTTGCCCCTGTAACTTCAGAGTTCTGTGATGCTTTTTCTTGAAATTGGGCAAACATTTTTCTGTTGTGGAGATGACAGCACCTTTCCTTTCGATGTATTCTGTATCAACTAGTGGCCGTTTTAATTATTTTTTGGTCTGTTTTTTGTCATGTGCTTCTGTATCTGCCAAACTGTGCAGAGGATCATTATGAAAATTGGCATATGTGTTTCTACTGACAGGAGCGTGACTGACATGGATTTTCAAGTCCGACTACTGTGGTGCCCTCCAGTGATATTTTTTCGCATTTACAACTCTATCTCCTAAACCCCTAGCAAGAGGTTTTTGAAATTTTGCAGCAGACGGACAGATTCCAGTGCCGCTGTGGTTCCTATTGGCCAGTTTTGATACAAATAAACACCCCTAGAAGCACACCGTTTACATTTTAGTCATAGCAGTATTTCAATACTCTGCCTTGCTCTTCTTGATTGATGAGATATCATGATTTTCAGGAATTGGTTTAGTACTCCATCTTCTAATTGACTTAACTTATTTTTTGTGAAGATTTTGATTTGATTGCGCCAAAGGCTATACTGCTGTTGGCTGGTTGGGGATTAGGCTGGTTCTTTGGCAGAACACCAGATGGCGATTCTGCAACATGACAAGGTGTGTTTTGTATTTTAAGATAATCAGTTAGTTTCATTAAATCTTTTTGGTTTGCGGAATTGGGCCTTTTTGAAAATGAACGGAGCAGTCTTAATTATTGTTGAACGTTAAGTATTTGTTTTTTGTGTTTCAGGCGGCTCCCCATCTTCATCAGACACAGAACACGAAACGGTCTATACAGAAATTGAGATCGAAGAGGGCCTGGAAAATACCGAAGCCAGTGTCCCAGATGAACCTCTTGTTGACAAAATTATGCGGTCACCTGAGGAGGTGAACAGTTCTGCGAATGCAGAGGAGGGGGAAATAGCAGTTTATTGTGAAAAGGAACAACAGAGCAATGTGTCAGTCTTGTCATGTGAACTTGATTTAGACGATAGTGTTCAAGCTGAGAATAGTGTATCTGAGTTGCTAGCCAACTCAGCTGAACACCCACAAAATGAAGTGAGTCCAGTTGTGGTTGGCCTTGAATCTCACCAGATAGAACATTCAATTAACCCTGAAGGTATTGGTGATACACGTGTTTTACCTGGGGAACCAGTAACATCTGAAGATGCTACCTCTAAGTTAGATTTTAAGACTGACAGCCAAGTGGATACAGTCGTTTGTAGTCATGGTGACAGTTGTCAAGTTATTGAAGCGGATACAGGTATTAGTAGTCATGGGGACAATTCCCAGGTGGTTGATGAGCAGCATGGTAGTGTTCATGATGCGCCAGATGGTGGAAAAACAGCTGGTGCTGCCAATGATGGCGATGCCAGCCATGTTCCTCAGACTGGGTATTATGGTGAACAAGTGTATGGTTCTCATGGCAACAGTTATGGCTATGATTACTATGATTACGATTACTATGACGACGAAGCGGAGCAAGTGCCCATTCATCTGTCAGAGCTGACAGAATCAATGAAGGTCAGGAAACGAATCTGGGGCGGAAACACTGAGGAAAATGTTTACACTCACCGCGTAGACAGCATGCTTCGTACATGGAAGGTACTGGCACTGCAAGTCAGCGAGCTGGCATTGAAGAAAAGTGAACAAACAAAGAGTGTTGGTGGTGATGATGGTGAAAATACTGAAGATAGCGATGATGAAAACGATGGCTATTCCTCTCTTATGGAAAGCGTGGATATGGCACCAGTTTCATTTACAGGTACAGAAGGGATATTTACAAACATTTCTGGTGTTGTCTACTCAAACAGTTTGATGAGATTTCCAGACAGGGACGGAAAGAGCTCAGGAGAGCAAACAGAAACTATTGCAGAAACACTCGAAAACGATCAACAGGGTCAGGAGTCTGATGAGGGAGTGTTAGCAGAGGGTAGCAGTGATTTAGCAGACAATATGGATGAGTCACATGGTACAAGTCCTCCTATAGTAAATGTTGGTTTTGAAGAGCCTTCTGGAACTATTGATTGTGAAAAAGGCAGTAACAGGACCAGTGTCCTAGAATTTGATGCTATGCTTGCAAGGAACTTGAAGTATGCCAGTAATTTATCATTAGATTCTGCATCATTAGTTTTTACTGCAGCTAATGATACTGCGGTAAAATCTCCCGATGTTGATGATTCTCAGAACTTTGATCGTGTAACTGTCGATGCATCCCACCATGATAAAAGCAAAAGAATCATGTCCCTGACTGTAGAGAATGCAGATGCGACTGATAATGACAAAACCATGCCTGTGCCCGATAAAGACGTCCAAGATAAAACATTGTCGGGAGGTAGAGATTTTGAGGAAATCTTTAAAGCTAACTTAAGCAAATCTGCAAAACAATCTGCAAAAGTCAAGACCAATGGTAAAAAAAAGAAAAACAAACTTGGAAAGATTTTCAGTAAACTGAAAGGGAAAAGGAAGACAAAAGATAAGCAGACTGATTCACCAGTTGATTCTGTGTCGTCTGCTACTCAAGATAATAATATATCTAAAGAAAAAACAATAGGTGGCGCTTCAACTGATGCAAGTGTTCCTGATGATGCTAATTCTGTCGAAACAAAAAATACTTTCATCACAGATAAATTGTCCAATTCAATTATGAGTGAGTGTAACCATGGCGATTCCACTGCTTCGTCTTTGCTGGAGGAATCAAGTAACTCTAGACCACGATCAGGTGAGACTGAAGTGCCCACATCCAGTCCGTGCTCGGTGAGCATTCAAAGTCTGGATGATCAGTTGTCTGCGCAAGAAGCAGAGCTTATGGGAAGCATTGAGCAGTATGTGTTTTCACGTCGCAGTAGTGTACGCAGCTCCATGGGCAGTGTTACTCTCTCTAGCGTGTCGTTCAGCGAAGATCAAGATGACAAGATTCACATATTGGCTTTGAGGACATTGGTAAGTATATTCTGTCTCTTCAGGAATTGAGAAATCATTTGTTCACAAACTGCTCTGAGTTGTGGGGTGGCATTCTATACATTACACTATCATTAATAGGTATAGGCCATAGATAAACAAACATCAGTTGGCAAAAATTGATGGATCTCTTATAGTTGATGCCTAGGGAAAGTTTGAGGCAGGTACTTACATTGGGATTTTTATAAATGTCACTGTCACATATTTGTCGGCCAATGTCCTAAGTTCAGTTTGTGCTGGTAATGGTGAGATAATGCTTGTGTATTACTTTTTTATTCTTGTGTGCAGGTTATAGATCACATGTATCGGTTATGGATGCGCAACGAGTTTACTCAGGCAGTAACACTCATCGATCAGCCAATCAGACGCGTGATTAAGGAACTGTCGTCCTCCAATCCGCTTCATGAGCACATGAATCGCTTTCACGACTGCGACAACATCCTATTGGATATTGATCCCGCTGTGGTTATTGGAGTGCTAAGCGTTGTTTCAAAAAGGTCAGTCGTTGGAATTGATCTCCAGTGATTATAACTATTGAAAGTGTCTGGTGATAGGATTTAGATCTTCAGTCCAAAATGTCATTTGTCGTACACAAGCAATGCCATCTGTTGTCATAAGTGCTTATAAGGCTGTCACATGTTGAAACTGGGTGTGGCCAAGTCTATCCACTGGCATGATTTTGATCCTCAGGCAGTTTGCTTGGCTCAAACAAATTGCCAGGACTATGCCTGTATCTTTTCAACAGTATTAAACTAAGATACATTAATTTTGCTGACTTATTATGCGCCCACATATTTATATGTGGACGCATTATGCCGTCATCTCCGTCCGTCCGTCCGTACGGGCGGCGTCCGTCTGGCGTCCGGCGTCTGCTGCTCTATCTCCAAAACCCTTTGATATATGTTCATGAAATTTGGCACATATGTTCCATTTATGAATGGGACGGCATGTGTGAACTTTCGGACGGATCCGACTACCGGTGTGCCCCCTAGTGGCAATTTTAGTTTTTTACGCTTACCTTTGTATCTTCAAAAGTCCTGAACGGATTTTCATGAAATTTGGTATGTAGGCACCTATTAGTGAGATGACGCTATCCTCCCGTTTTCAGATGGATTCGACATATTTTGCGCCACCTAGTGGCCATTTTTAGTGTTTTCGGTTGACGATGATTTTCAGACGATTTGGACTACTGTGGCACCTCCTAGTGGCAGTTTTGTTTTTTTTGCGCCTATGGCTGTATCTCCTAAACCGTTTGCAGGATCTTTACGAAATTTAATTAGTGTATTTATATTATGTTAGAAACAGACAATGACGACTTTTGGACGGATCCGCCTACCAGTGTTCCCCCTAGTGACAATTTTATTTTTTTACGTTTACCTCTGTATCTTCACAAGTCCTTAACGGATTTTCATGAAATTTGGTATGTAGGCACCTAGAAGTGCGATGACACTATCCTTCCGTTTTCGGATGGATTCGACCTAGTTTGCGACACCCAGTGGCCATTTTTACTGTTTTTGAGTCTGTTTTTTGGCGTCCACCCCTCTATCAACCAAACCGCTATAAGTATGATTGTGAAAATTGGCATGTATGTTCTTACTATGAAGAGGACAGTTGACGCTGAATTTCCCATGACTTTGATTACTGTGGCGCCTCCTAGTGGCATTTTTTTGCGCCCATAGCTGTATCTCCCAAACCGTTTGCAGGATCTTTACTAAATTTAGCAAGTATATTTATGTGGTGTTGACAACGGACGATGACGACTTTAGGATGATTCTGACTACCGGTATGCCTCTAGTGGCAATTTTAGTATTTTACATTGACCTCTGTATTTTCATAGGTCTTCAGGTGTATACTTTGTGTTACTTCATGACTATGAAGGAAAACTTTCAAGTAGAAATTTGTTTCTGGCATTCTAATGCTGTGCTAATCTCGTATGTTGGTAAATTTGTTTTTAATTCTATGTTTCTGTGGTGCTTTAAGCAACTGATGCATAGGATGTGCTTGTATTATGAAAATCACTCACATTTTGCCCCTAGCCTATTGAGGAGACAATGACCATGCCTTTCCATTTTGCAAAGCACAACATACTGCATATATGCCCTCTACTGGCCACTTTATGGTACCAATAAACAACCCTAGAAGGATACCGTATGCGCTTGCAATTGTGGGCGCATTTCAACGCTCTGCGTTGCTCTTGTTTTGACTTTGTATGAAATTTAAATGCAAACCCGGTTTGTCAAACCGAATTCCCATTTCTTGCTCACTCAACTTGACATGAAATCCTTTAAAGTATAAAAAATGTCTGCGATAGTTAACTGACCTTGAACTTCACCTTTATGAACACACTCGGAAAAAGTATCTGTACTGAATCTTGGAATAGTTTGCCTATACCCCAAGAACATGTCCTTTGTAGCTACATTTGATTTCTCAATGAGTTACGATGAATGATGCAATAGCATTGTATATCAAATGGCAAAAACTTATTATATATGATCTCACCAGTTTAGGATACAGTATGACCGACAGCTTAAAATTTTCCTCATTTTCATACATGATATATAGCACTAAATTAATGCATAACCATTTTCAAGTTTTGTCCAAAATATACAATCATATTATATCATATGAAACTGACTTTCAATATTTTATTTTCCCATGAGTGCTGTTTTTTTCACGCCAACTATCATGCTGCATTAGACATGTACTTTTAATTCTGGTCCGCTCAAGCGACAAGTGTCTCATTCCGTCGTGTCGTTTATATGTCACCAAGTTACCTGTGACATCTCTGGATGTTTACAAGCCAAAAACTGCCTGACGATGCATTTGAAAAACGACAGCAGGGCTGTAGATAGAAGTATCTGAATTAAAGTAGTGCTGTTGTCTTGATCATGTATCTACTACTTAACTAAGTATTTCATGTATGAGGTGAAGTAGTTTTCAAAAAAATTTGACGAAGTGTGTGGACATTGGTCTGGCATCGACAAGATATCGTGGGGACGGTATGCCTTCCTGTTGTGGGGACGGTATGCCTTCCTGTTGTGGGGACGGTATGCCTTCCTGTTGTGGGAACGGTATGCCTTCCTGTTGTGGGGACGGTATGCCTTCCTGTAGTCGTGAAGCCCATTAGCAAACCAGATGAAAAATTATGCCAAGTGGTTTAAATTTTTTGCCTTGAAATTTTGCCAATTTTAAATGAAAAGAAATTTTATCAGCTATTTTAAAAACTGAACTGTGTGTAGTCAGAAATTAGGTCATGGGTTTAGGCGCTAATTATTAATAGACCCCTATTGGTGTGACTGGAATTGTTTGCAAGTGCACTGCATTGATTTGGTCAAGCTGGTATCAATTCGATCCATGGTGTTGTCATGTGTCATTGATGAACCACAACAAATGATTACTACAAAATGTGAACAAAACAATGGCATTGAGAGATGTCGTGGCATCTGACGTAAAAGATAGAGTTGTGTTTCAAAAAATTAATTATGAATTACTCTTTTACTTTATTTTTACCAAGATAGCCATATTCTGACTCTTTTAAGGTCAAAAATGGTTTCAGGATCTTAACTGGGTTTTTTGGATTATAATGCTGGGTAGGAGATTGACTTTGTAAAGTTATTAGGTTTGACCAGAACTGTAAAACTGCTGAATCCACTGCGTTCTTGTGATTTATTGGAAATTGCATGGCATTGGCTTCTTGTCACTTGGTAGAGTTACTAAAATTGATGGTCAATGACCTAACGCTTAAAACACCTGGCTACTTGCAACATTTGGAATTAGCATACCATCAAACTGCGACCATTGTGGCTGATCTAAAATACACATTATAGTCACAAACGTTTCACTTAACATCCATTGCTTTTATACAGTTCTCTGCAGTGACTGCAGAGCGCTAGCGGAATGCCTCGTCATGACGACTAGTGCAAGCAGAATTCACCATCATAGTACTGAGAATGACTTGTCGTGATGGGGAAATGGTAATTTTGTCTGATTACCATTCTAGTTTAGAGTGTAACTGCAAAAAGATAGGCATACTCTGATTTTAATGCAGGAAAAACAAGTCGAAGCTTGCCCTTCAGACACTGCATGGCGTTGAGGCATTTCTGAGCATATCCCACAATCCTGAGCATATCATCACTGCATGTCAATGCATCAAGACTCTGCTGGAGGGTCCCTTGCTGCGAAAGGCCCGGAAAGGTAATTATTGACAAGATAAGACCCCTATTTTATCCTGTCATAGTCACTTACTTAAATGTCATCCATCCAATCATGGTAGATGTAACAATTGTAATGGTGTTGTGTTACCTGACTAATCAATTTTTGTTGTCGGACTTTCTCCAAGTTTTCCAAATCTAAGAGGTCGTTGTTCAAGAATGCCATAATCTTACAGGACCACAACCACAAGGATGGTAACAAATTTAAGTAGTAAACTACTTGAAACTGTGCTTCTAACCACGTTGCTCGCTGGTACATATTATGAATAGTCCATCATCGCCAGGATTTTACCACAACCTGACTTCATGATTCACTTCCTTATTCCACTGTCACTTTATTCTTTGAGGGGGGATTAAGTTCCCTGATAAATGTGCTAGGTGTATTCTAGTAAAGCTGCCCCATTGTGTTGCTTAAGCAGGTTACACAATAAATGTTGGGACACCGTACAATGAATGGAAAGCAGTTGCATTGTGCATTATTTCTTTTTTTTGTTTTATCTAATTGATTTTTGCCACTCAAACAATGAAAAGGTTAAAATTTCAATGTCATACTTCGAGTTTTTATAGTCAAGAAAGATGTTACCATGAACAGGCAGCCGTCATTACTGACACCCATTTCTCTTCCCTAATGCCCAAACAAAAGATGCCAGTCATGTAAGGCTCTGTGGTAAGACTGGCTATCGTAATCCCAACTGGTACGGCCGTCCACAGCAATAGAACTTTCCTTTGTCCCGGAGATGAAAAAGCGTGTGACCTCGTTTTGGAAATCGGGCACATTTTTGTCTATCTCGTTGATGTCGGGAAGGTGAAGAATTTTGATCACGCATCTACAGATATTTTTCCAGTTTATCAATTTTTCTCATGTCGGAGTTGCAGCCCACAGCACAGCATTAATACTTTTTTGGCATTGGAATGACGTTAATGAAACCGAGAAAAACTTGTAAAGAATCATACAACAACAAATAACATGTGAAACTCCAGTGGCATGAAAACGAGGCAGCAAATGCGGTGCCTGACAAATGTTTACAGCATTGTGGGTAAATACAGCAAGGTTCAAGTATCGCTATGTAATCGGGACGGCTCTAATGATGTGAGCACTGTAGTGACCCTGATGTCACTCAGTTATGGCACTTTGTTGATTCTGCTGCGTCAGTCAACTAATGATTGGGTCTGCCAGCCGAAAATCGTCATCCAGCATCTATCGGATATTTTAGTCGGTTGACACGTGGGAACAGGCAAAGTGAATTTAGCACAGCCACTCACATTCACATTATATGTTGACCAACAATGTTTTTTGGTTGCGGTGTTGAAGCTATCTCGAAAAACATTCAAAGATAGTTGGATATATTGTGCCCTGACCCTTTGAGAACCAGTTTGATCTTCATTATTCAGAGGAGGAAACTGGTTCTCAAAATGCAGGATTGTTATATCTCAATATTACCAAGAATATAAATCCGTTACGACCTTAACTTGTCACATTTATGTCTGTTACACGCTTAACTTGTCACTTTCATCTTCAGCGTCTTCTCTTTCATCCTGAATCAACTTGAATTTTTATTTCATGATAGATGAAGCTGTGGTCAGGAGTGTTCATCATAAGCTGTCTGCACTTCTTGCGTACAAGAAGTTGTCGTCAAAATGCCGCAAGAAACTGAAGGAACTGCGCAACTTGACGAGGATATTCATCTCTGTTGAGTGAGATGTGGGTTACATGTGAGAGGGGAGGATGGGCAGACTGTTGTAGGAGTTAGAATACTCACGCATGTAGTGTGTTGGGACTGGACAGTTTTACTGCTAATAATTGAAAAAGTTCGTCATAAGCAACTTTGATGTACTACATTGAAAAGGCGACAAGACGCGCTCCAGAAGCTTGTTTAGGGTGAAACGACAATATGAATGAGGATGGTCATATATTATGACTATGAGTAAAATGCAATACAGACTAATATCTATAGAGAATACGTAACAGGTTACACTGTAAAGATGAGTGACAATATGTCACAGATTAAAGAAAACTTGAAGCCATCTCATTTGGCTGAGACGAATTTGATTTGTCTGAATGTGGCAAATTTTTTACCTTCTTTGGTTTTAACAAAAAGTGTGGATTGAGCTCAAATATAGCTATTATAGCTAATTTTAGTTGACATGCAAATAATCTGGATTAATTATTGTGGGCAAAGGTTGTGCCTGTTGTATGCTTACTTGGAGGTTTAAAATTCCAAGTTAAATTAATGTATTTGACTTACAAATAATGTAGTGTATTGTGCAAATGGTTAAGTTGAATAACAACTAATTAATTTAAAGTCATGTCAAACTTGTAGTGCTCGGATGTTATTGTGTGAATTTGGTGAGGGGGAACTGCGATCTGTATGGAACGTTCTTAGAATTTTTAGATAATGCCAGCAAATTTAAATCAGTTTGTGTACGTAGGTAGCTTTTTTGATTTGTATTCGGACTTTATTTATTTCGTCATTCCTGTATTTAGGGTTATTTGTTGCATTGTTTTTGATGTACGTAAATTTTGCGTCCTATCGCTTCAGTAATTTTACGTTTAATGCCATGTTGATTTTCTGTTGCAATATTGGTTGTTGTTATTGGAAAATATACTGCAAACATTCCAACTCTGTTGGTTGAAATACGTTTTAAATTGTTAAAATTGTTTTAACGCCATGTTTACTGTGATGTGGATTTGCTTGAACTGTGATGTGCTGATGAAATTTGTTGAGATTAAGCAAATATGCTTTCCCATTATTTTGTGATAGAACAAAGTGATAATATAATATTGTTAACCATGAAGGACAGTGGTTGGCTTCAGTGCTTTGTAATATGACATGATAACAATTGAAGTAAAATAATATGCAATATAAATATTTATTGAATGTATAAATAAATTGTTTCATAAACAGCAAACATATTTAGAAATAAAATTAATATAATATCTGCCATCAAATGGCTAAATCACTTTCTTTAACTGAAATTTTAACACACAGCAATGTGGAAATTAACAGTGTGGTTTAGTTGGTATGTGGGGAGTATTGAACTGGGCTGTATTCCATCGATGTGGAAACTTGCGAAAAATCAAAATGACGAGAGTGAAACACCAGTGATGCTCGAGTGTGCTTGGGACCTTACTTGCGAACCTTATTATCCACTGATGCGAGAGGTCAGTGAAGCTGAATGTTGCATTATGGGATACGATTTACACTTTCCGTACCAAAAGCAAGGATTTGTCAATGAGTTTTGCGATTGTCTTGTGTCTATGGAGTACAGCCCTGGTTTGGAAGAAGCTGACATGAGGAGGATGACTGAGTTGATGGGCGAAAGGACTATGTGGGGAAAGAAATTAACTGTTTTAAATTCATAGTCACAATCTCAATAACAGTAGAACCCACAGGATTACACGAGGGTAATGATTCCACAAAGCTACTATAAAATTCCATAAAGCTACTACAAGCCATTGCAAGCCCTGTGTCTTCTGTCAAAAATAACTTCTCATTTAGACCACTCAGATATCGGACTGGCACCAAATGGTTCCTTACTCAAAGTAGACGCATTTTCTGGATATGGAAATAAGTAAACAGTTCACTATTGCTTGTGACCATGCCCAATAATTTGATACGTTACGCTGTGCTGTTATATGCCAAGCATGGGTTTTCAGCAATTACGAGTTGCCATTTAATTCCTTCCAAGCCCACAAACCACGTATTGTCTAAGTGAGGAACAAAATTAATCAAGCTCAATTTTATAGTCTAGAGGGCCATTCCATAAAAACTGACTTGGCTAAGACAAATGTTAAATTTCAGTCAATTTTAAAATAAAACTTAAATTTGTCTCACGTCTGTTTCAAGAAAGAGATTTTAAAAGTTTGAGTTAAATTTTTTACTTAAGTTTTGTCTTAATTTGAACTTGTCGGATGCAGAAACTCCAAAGTCTGGAAGTTGAGACAAATCTTAGGCTCGAGTCAAAATTGAACTTAAATTAGTTTCTTGGAAAGGCCCCATAGTCTAAAACAAAAGATCACTTTCTTATGGAATGATGGTTCATAGCTCTTCAATGTTTGATTGAGACTTACTATTAAATCCCGTAATGATTTCTTGGGCTGGGAAGAACTGGAATGACCAATGACGAAAAAGAGGAAACTTTTCCATGTGGTGCATCGTTTGGTTCACATTGACAGCTAACATATACCGCGTCCACAGAGAGGAGAAATGTCCTTGATACCAACAAGCCGCAACTAGATATTAGCACTGCAAATTCTCAACCAAAAATAATCTGGTATTTTTAAAAAGATCAATTAGGCAACTGTTTTCATGTACAACACAATTTACAGAAGTGACACAGCAAAATGCACCTCTCAGTGGATGTCGAATAATTTACCTTGCCATTTCACTTAAATGGCTTTAAATATGATTAAAACTAAATGGAACACGAAAGAGCTAGTAAACACTTCAGTCATGGAAGAATTACAAAAATGGCCTCGTTATTACTAATTAAAATTCCATAATAACAAAAAAATCGCTGCATAGTTTTACAATCTCACTTTAAAAAATAAACAACAAATTTAAAAGGTTGTCAAAAATTGAATACTGTACAAACCACTAAAAATCAACAGATTTACAAAACACTTCAGAGCAAAGTTACAGAAAGGAAATGTACAACTTGAGTAAGTTAACGTGCAAGAGTTGGTAACAATAAGTTCACAACAATCGCCATTTTCATAAAACCTTTTAGAAAGGGAATCAAGACAGATTAAAAACAAACGTGCAACACAACAGCTTCCCTATAAAATCCAAGAATCAAAGGACACCATTCTTGTTAAAGCCCCACAAATCACTAATAAGGTCAAACTTCAAAGCAAAGAAAACTAAATTAGCCGCATTGAGTACATCCAATTAAAGTAATCGCTGAACTTCATTCATTCTGCGACGCTGTGTGTGATTACAAACACTAACGCCCTCTATCAAGGATATGTTGGACCTTCACAACATCATACGTTGGAAGTGACTATTCAGATTCGCATGATGCTAAGGTTCACCGTGCTAATGGCTGACTGATATAAAATTGAACATCAAATTCTAAAGGCTTACTACTTCCAGAAAATGTACAGTTTAACCGAATTTAAATCTATATTTTTGTAGATATTTGGCTAAATGTGGGTCTTGTCAATAAGGTCCTACATAACCTTAAACACCACCAAAAAACTTTTTTCAAAGACGGTTGATGCATGGGGCTACAAAAAACAATCTGGAAGACAATCGAACAAGCAAAACCTTTCACCAGACATAAACACATTGAGAAATTGTCACATACAACTAAATTCACGTTCAAGGAAGACGTTTTGGTAGAACATGGAGGACAACGTAGCGATCTGGAATAAGACCTTGTCTGCAAAATCACAGTCTGTGCTTGGTTGGCTAACGTGAGAACATCTCCTCATTCGCTCATACTCTGCAAAACAAAACGATAGATTATTCAGGCAGAATTGGGAGACAGGACAACACACGAAATCGTAAATTTCTAGCAAGTTTGCAAACTTTTGCCTTGCTATTCAGATTGTTTTTTTCTCAAGGGCATGACATCCAGTGTCCACACAAATGAAAATGAGCCTGTTCACATGCTGGCGAAACTGCTGGTCAATAAGCGCTCATGTGAACGGCAACAACAGACAATTTGACTGCAGCTGCCTCTTATAAATGTACTGGCAAAGTTTTGTAATATACCTTCGCAAAGCAGAACATTTCTTCTCCAGTGAGTCTACGAACAGTTTGTTCAAACGCTAGCGAAACTTGCTCAGAAGGCGCTCATGTGAACGGTTGCAAGACAGCATCTTGGCTTTGTACAGTTTTGAACACCTAGTCGAAAACTTTTTAAGCTCAAATGTTTTCAAAATGATTTACAAATTATTTTTCTTTGGATTTCCCTCATGATGTTTACCACAACTCTAATAACGTCAGACATGTTAAGACAAAACTTTCCAACTTTTAAAAATTACTGTAGCTGATACTAATACTAAGCATGCTTGGCTGCTAAATAAATAGACAGTCTAAGAAGAGGGGTCACCACCTTAGGTTTAGGCTGGGGGGACTGCTATCAACAACCGAATTACGATCCATTTCATTAAGCAGATGGTCACCCTTGTTGTCCTTCAGATGTAGCCTTGTTGCCCCCTGTTGGACAAATTATTTGCCAACTGCACAGCAACCACAGAGTTAATGACCCTTGCCTAGTGAGGTCACATGATATTCTGACATGTACAATATACTGAAACTATTCTCGACATATCAGCTATAATAAGCAGAAAATAATCAAGGCTGAAGGATTTGTGATCAAAAACAGAAAGACCAAGCAGATAAAACAGGGATGTGGGCTGATATTTAACCCAAGACATGGCTGTATACAGTGTACTTACCCCAGAGGCAGATCGCTTTCTCTTCCAGCAGTCAGGGTGCATTCTCTTCTGTTTCTCTGCTAGACTTTTTGCTTCTAGTGAGAACGCTTTCCTCTCTTCGCTTCTCATCCGTTTCCATCGGTCACCAAGGAGAACGCTGATGGCTCTGGAAAATAGTCAAATACACGATGGTGTCACCAAACGGCGGAAAATGGTTTTCTGAACAGTGGCGTGCCTCATTCACAACCACGGATGCATTGCGCAATTTTCGTTTCTTGCGAGTTTGATGAGATTGCGCAGCCAATGAAAAGTTTACTAGAGGGCATCAGCAAATTGGCCGCGACTGATTAGTAAAATACAATTTTTCTGTTCCAGGTCAAGATTTCTTACAGATAGTGCCTTCCCCTATCTGCGTTCCCAAACGAAAAAAGAATTCAACTAAAGTTCATTATTGGTACAAGTATGAACTGAACAACGGTCATGAAATAACATTCATTTCTTGAGAAGCTCTTGATTATTTGTAGTAGGAGACCTTATTTCTTCACCCATTCATTCCGCATTCAATGTGGGTATGAGGAATTTTATGAATAAATGTGAAACTTCTCATCGAAATGAACGTCAAGAAAATTTGACTCTGTACAGATGCGTGAAAATAGCAACTGAAAAAAATCTTGAAAAATAGCAAAAATTCTACAACTTTTTGCACGAATAATTGTAAATATTTAACTGATGTACGTATGTATGTCATCCAAAAGCCACAATTTGGCAATTATATTTGCTTTAAATCAAGGGAAATTTTCTGTCCGCAGCATTAAAAAGATAAAAAGTCATAAGTTTGACAAATGAAATAAGTGAAATGTTAACACAGTCAACAGTCAAATAAAAAATCTTCATTTCGACAAATTGGGTCCAAGTGAAATATCTGAAAAAACACCATTTACACTAAAAATAAAACTCATAATTTTGACACTTGTGCAAAGTGAAAAAAGTACCACCGACATTTTTAAAATAAATTAGTTTTGTTCAAAATAAGAGGATATTACGATCAACACTAAGGCAAATTTAAAAATTGCAGTTTTATAAAATTAGATTTGTGCACAACAACTGAAAAGTAACGCCACCTGTTATCTTTCCCTGGATACTGTTGAGTGTACTCAACGCGGTGCTTTTTGGCAAACAGCATGAATGCATTCATTGGTCTTTTGGCACGAATAGGCTCATTTTTAGTAGGACGCTTTTTATTTGGCGAAGTGGTGGGGCTTGAGTATGGACTGGACTTTGGGCTGAGCTCTTGGTCCCGACGAATCTGCAATTATAAAATGAATGTTACTTGGTACAAAACCATATTAAAGGGTATAGTGGCATTGCCCTAATTTGGAATAGTATCTGTTATGAAGGTTATGAAAGACCCTAGAAAAATGTCCAAATTCATCCAATTTCAGAACATCATATCTCAGAAATTCATCTGAAACTTTCAGATGCTTAGTGCTTCCATTAAGCATGGTTCTCCAAAACGCAGTCGTAAAACGTATAAGCGATATTAAAGCCTGTGTGAACACATAATGAGGCTATTACCTTTGCCATGTTGCTCAGAGCAAACACAGCCGAGGAGTCTTCCGGGGTGAAGTCAAAACTGCAAAAAAATGAAAAAGAAGATCGTATTCAAATTAAAGACCGGCCCAACGATTACACCCAACATGAAACTGATGACACTGACATGCATTCATAACATTAGAAAACAAAACATCATACTCGATCTACTCTCTTCCAGGATCAAAACTCCTTTGACTAGTTATTAGAAAGTAATTTAGCTGACGTAGCAGAGAAATAATTCGGATAAATTATTATTATGACATAACCAGATTGGATGACAATAATTATGTAGATGGGACACTCGTTGGAAACAAAATACAAGAGCAACGCAGAGAGTTGAAATGCGCCCACAATTGCACCGTATACGGTATCCTTCTAGGGTTGTTTATTGGTACCATAAAGTGGCCAGTAGAGGGCATATATGTAGTATGTTGTACTTTGCAAAATGGAAAGGCATGGTCATTGTCTCCTCAATAGGCTAGGGGCAAAATGTGAGTGATCTTCATAATACAAGCACATCCTATACATCAGTTGCTTAAAGCACCACAGAAACATAGAATTAAAAACAAATTTACCAACATACGAGATTAGCACAGCATTAGAATGCCAGAAACAAATTTCTACTTGGAAGTTTTCCTTCATAGTCACGAAGTAACACAAAGTATACACCTGAAGACCTATGAAAATACAGAGGTCAATGTAAAATACTAAAATTGCCACTAGAGGCATACCGGTAGTAAGAATCATCCTAAAGTCGTCATCGTCCATTGTCAACATCACATAAATACACATGCTAAATTTAGTAAAGATCCTGCAAACGGCTTGGGAGATACAGCCATGGGTGCAAAAAAAAACTGCCACTAGGAGGCGCCACAGTAATCAAAGTCATGGGAAATTCAGCGTCAACCATCCTCTTTATAGTAAGCACATGCATGCCAATTTTCACAATCATCCTTTGAGCGGTTTGGTTGATAGAGGGGTGGACGCAAAAATACAGACTCGAAAACATTAAAAATGGCCACTAGGTGGCGCAAACTACGTTGAATCCATCCGAAAACGGGTGGATAGCATCATCTCACTAATAAGTGCCTACATATTAAATTTCATGAATATTCCATTAAGAACTTTTGAAGATACAAAGGTAAACGTAAAAGAATAAAATTGCCACTAGGGGGCACACTGGTAGTCGGATCCGTCCAAAAGTCGTCATCTTCTGTTGTTAACATCATATAAATGTACTTACACAATTTCGTAAAGATCCTGCGAACGGTTTAGGAGATACAGCCATAGGCACAAAAAAAAAAAAAAACTGCCACTAGGAGGCGCCACAGTAGTCAAAATCGTCAGAAAATCATCGTCAACCGTCCTCTACATGGTAAACATATACATGCCAATTTTCACAATCATCCTTTGAGCGGTTTGGTTGATAGAGGGGTGAACGCACAAAAACAGACTCGAAAACACTAAAAATGGCCACTAGGTGGCGCAAACTATGTCGAATCCATCTGAAAACGAAAGGATAGCGTCATCTCGCTAATAGGTGCCTACATACCAAATTTTATGAAAATCCGTTAAGGACTTTTAGAGATACAAAGGTAAGCATAAAAAACTAAAATTGCCACCAGGGAGCACACCGGTAGTCGGATCCATCTGAAAACTCGCACATGACATACCATTCATGAATGGAACATATGTGCCAAATTTCATGAACGTATGTCAAAGGGTTTTGGAGATAAAGCAGCGGACGCCGGACGCCACCCGGACGGACGGAGATGACCGCATAATGCGTCTACATATAAATATGTGGGCGCATAAAAAAGAAACGAGGACCATAATGACTGTATATATACTTCTGTCCAAACCACAGATTTCTTCTGCCACAAACCACATAGATCATTGTCACTAACAGCAATCTTTTCTTATAAACGCATTTCCTATTTTCTTTTCCACAAACTACTGAATGCATTTCTTTTCTGATGAATCACAGTTCTTTGCACTGTGGCATGAGGCCAGAGAAAGAATAAAATGACAGTCTTACAACTAGATCTGGGTATGAACACTTGTTAGGAAAGAACATTGTTTCTAAGAAAAATGAGTTGATAAGAAGAGAGCCAGGCACAAAGCATGGGAAAAGATGTTGGTGAAAATGTCCATACAGTTCGAACAGACAGCAACTGACTACCCTGCCCTTATCATTGAAAAGGTTAATTGCGAACATTTTAAAAATGTCACATTTCCAACCGACCTTTTTAAGCTTTCAAACACATCTGTATTGAATGTAGCATCTGGGTGAGATGGTGGCAGACAGATGTCACTAACGTCTAACTCGCTACACGGTATCCCATAATGCTCCACTGTCTGACGTGGATGGAAAGATGACCAACCTATAAACGAAGGTAAAAATCATTGCGTGGCACAGAGAAATTTGACTTTCAACAAACTTTGGCCTCTCAGCTGGCAACATATTCCCTACCCCCAGTGGTCGCACAACCCTTACATCAGAGAAAATTAAACATTGATAAAAATTCTAGGATTAAGGTGGGTATGTAAAACACTGCAGTATGAACTGATAATGAACACTGGAATCAGATATGGAAACTGCACTTTTACAAGAAAATGCTAATTACCAAAACACAAGAGGCATCATTAAAAAACAAGAGCAAACACACAGATAATTAAATGTACCCACTGTGTGCATCACATTTACCACAGATTATTACTAATTTAAAAATTCCCAATAAGTGAAGGAATGCATAATGTAAATGCAAAATAGCCTCCAGGGGGTGCATAGAGAGTCAGCAGACTCCTCAATAGGAATAGACCTGCCAAGCCCCTGCAAAAATTAAAGTGGGCAACACAATGGTAATAAGATAAATCCAAACGTAGTCATCTGTTGTCACATTCACAGAAATAAACTTGTCCAAATTTCACAAAGATCCTGGAGGAAGAAACCGCTGCAGGTTAGAAAAAAGCAAACTTAAGCACTAAGGGGCGCCACAGGAGTCAAAACTGTCCAAAAATCTTCAACCATGCTCTTCCCACAATTCTTAGAGTGGTTGACCCAATGGCGAGATGAATGGCAAAAAAGACTAATACATCGCCACTAGGAAGTGTACATTACGCCGAATCATCTACGAAAAGGTGTCATCGCCTTTAAGTTAGTAGAAACCAGTTTGCTAAATTTCATAAAAAGCCACCAAGGAACTCCAAAAACACAAAGGAAAACAAAAAAAAATTTGCCACCCCGGTGGGGGGCACAGCAGGAGTCAGACCTATCCAAACGTCGTCATCATCTGTTGACACCTCCATACAAATACACTTGGCAAATTTAACAAAGATCCTGCAGTGGGTTTAGGAAATACAGATAAGGATGCAAAAAAAAAAAAAACTGCCACTAAAAGGTGCCACAGTATATAGTGCCGTCCAAAAATCGTCAGCTGTCCTCTTCCCAGTATTAACATATATGTCAATTTTCACAAACATCCTAAGAGTGGTTTGGCCGACAGACACGTGGACGTCAAAAACAGACTCAAAAATAATAAAAACGGCCACTAGGTGACATGCACTATCAAAATGTTAAATGCATCTCAAAACAGAAAGATGTCATCACCTCTTTAGCAGAAATCTATTTGCCAAATTTCGTAACAATTCGTCAGGAACTAAAGATATATACAAAGGAAAATGGAAAAAGCCACTAGGGGCACAGCCCTAGCTGACCCGTCCGAAAGTTGTCGTCACCAGTTGTCGTTTTCCTATAAATATACTTGCCATGCACTCTTACAATAATTTGGCCTACAGAGGGGTGAACGGCACATCAAACAGACTCGAAAATAGTAAATATGGTCACTAGGTGTCGCAAAATATGTCAAATCCATTCGAAATTCTCAAGGTGGCGTTACCTTTCTAACATATATTACCTGTTTACAAAATTACATGACAACGCAAAGAAACTATGATGAGAGCACATCAGTCTGCAAAATTTCACGAACATACAACAAGGGGTTTTGGAGATACAGCAGCAGACGCAGGAAAGACTGAGATGACGGCAGTTCACAGTTACAGTGAAATCCATACAAAAACCATTACATTGATCCACATGAAAACAAGGTGAAAACCAATGGCCTAAAATTTAGCTGATCTGGTATATGCAGGTTGCATTTTACTGGTTTCCATGAAGAACAAATTTAAACATGATAACTGCACTTGATAAAATACACTAATTTTCAACCCGAATTTACTTACCAGGGTTCTAGAGTTTAATCCCTAATTCAGTGATCCCTGCATAATTAATAACAGCATTATGATTTTAAAAACAAACATAGCTGTACCTTTATCTTTCACAAAGAATGGGTGATCTAAAGCGCATTTGGAGATAACTTCAGGCTGAGTTTCCACAGTTGACGCAAATCTCAGTTGAAGAAATGCATTCTGGGGGTTTCCTGGAGATCGACATTCTTCAATATTGATGAGCTTTAGACCATCCGGAGCATATCTGGAAAAGGCATGTGATCAATCACTAGAACAGTGAAAAACTCAAGCCATGTGCTTCAGTCACGTCTCAAAGCAGAAGATACACATGTCAGAGTGTGCATAAATTATTTCAAAATGGCAGATTTCCTTGGATATTAAAATTACGAACAGGGGAAAAGCATTAAATTTAAAGCATCTGAATTTTGTGCTCAACCAAACCAAATGTGAGACAAACATATCAGCCAAATTTGGCAAAAGAACCAATAAAATAGGCTGCAGCGATGACAAGCAATTAAAATTTAAAGAAATACAGCTCTGACCACATACAGTCAATCTGAGTATGGGTACATTGCCATATTCCTTCAGATTAATACCCAAGCTACTTTTTAAGTTTCGAGAAACACGGTGATTTTAAACCCAAAATTTTACAAAAAGTTTACGTCTGCTGATGTTTAGCTAAACAGTCATTTCAATTTAACATTTAGGAAGCTCAATGCAAGTGTTAAAAAAAAACATAGCAGGAATATTCAGTTTTCCTACAACAACGTGGCATGGTGCAGCTAAAATTCTCAAAGAAGCTTTTTAACAGTTTGGGAGCTAAAATTAGCACAAGACAACTCTCTTGAACATGGTTCCTTAGGGTTTTTTGTAAGGGGGTGTGTAAAAGTGAAAATTAAGAGTTTTTGAGTGCACACGTGTGCACCGAACATGAAATGTTAACTCTGACAAATTCTTTATAAAACACAATAACACTATAAAGTCATACAAATTAAATCATAATATTGCTTGATTGTTACGTTTCTTTGTATTATTCGCTTGTTCTTTTGTTGTTTTTATACTTTTCCAAGGCAAGATACATTGACGCCAATTAAGGTGACATTACTGATAAGAAAACCAATTTTCTAAATATCAGCCTCAGCGTGAAATCGAACTTGCAGCCCACATGGTCGTAGTCAAATGCTTGCCAGGTGGCACAAAAGACAATAAATGGCAGAGTGTTTAATTGTATATAACTGGTAAAGTCACCAACCTCAATTTCAGCATAAGACAATGTTACACATGACTACCTGCATTTTTCTTTCTGTTCATTGGTCTGCAGGGCTTGTGCTGCCAGACTCTCCTTATTGGCTAGATCCTCGGCTAACTGCCATTCAGTTTTAGCTCCGGTTGTAAACATCAGTAGCGTTCCTGTAATAGTGAATAAACAACACTTAGAAATTGCATTTTGAGGAAATGGGCATGCGATGAAAATAAAAGGACGAAAACATTTCCCCAAGTTTCCTATTGAGAAGTCTTCGTTGTCTGTGAATAATACATGTCTACATAAATTTTCCTTATATGCTACCACTGGGCGAATTCGAAGATGGGCAGAAAACTTCAGTAACACTGCAACCATAACTACAATATCAAATATTACATGTACCAAACCAACAAAGTTATGGTATTAAGAACAGGTGATCAGCAAAGAAAAATTAAAGTGAGTGCTTGGCATTACTCCAGCATAGATATTATTCGCAAGTCCTCTGCTCACTATAACCAGAAAGTGACACCTCTTCTGGGAAATCCATATGAAAATATTGAAGTAATTGTGAATCTGTAGTCCATGATCTATGATTACATCAATGTAAAATTAACCAATCAGGGGGTCCCCGCCCAACTGAGACTTTCTCTAGATCTGCACCTATTTTTCCGCTGCGAACGAAATTCCATACCTTGAATGAAACACTGCCACACCGCAGTGGGCCAAGAATGGGACCAGCTGGCGCTGCCATCGAGATCGCAGTTTGGCGATGACGGGAATGGAGATGACGAGGTCACGCGAGGGTCACACTCTTCACTAAAAATGGTTTAAGAATAATGTCAACACTTAAATGACGTGCACAAGGTGAACCTTACAGTCTCTTAGTGATCCTAATGAGAATTGCCTTATTAGCGTCATCTCCAAATACGAGCGTGTGAGGAAAAAACAAAAGGTTGTGCAACAGCAATGCAACTGTCAATGTCCGCCATATTTTTTAATAAGTGGGTAAAAACTTTATAATCTGTGCCTTCATGAACACCTCTCCTGGTTACATTAAAAGCAATGATAATGCAGAAAAAGTTGCTCGCTTTGAAAAGAGTTTATATGACTACCTTAGTTGTAATTGTATTTGTCATATAAATGACCTTACTTGTAATTGTATTAGTCATAATAAATGACCTTATATCGCCTAGCCAGGTCTTGGTTTCATTTCTGGTAACAAGCTTGCGATGCACGAACTACCATATATCATTCGGGACATATGTCGATCATAAACTATATATTATGTTCCAGACGTTAAGACTTGTTTTTCATTTGATAGCAGTATAAGACAAGTATTCTAATTCAAAATTCACTTCTTTTGACATTAAAATTGTTAATGACGTGAGAACTGGGGCTTTATAACAAGTTATCATTTTAAGGGCTAACTATACCAAATGGTAAATTTACCTTATGGGAGAAACACACCACCTTTCTGTGGTTGACGGGGACGGTGTCCTTGGAGGTCGAGCATACGAGTGAATAGCATGGTCAATGGACCTGGAAATGGTAGAGAGTCATAAATACCATGGTCAACAGACTTGGAAATGGTAGAGTGACATAAATACCATTGTCACCAGACCTGGAAATGGCAGAGTGACACAAATACCATGGTCAACATGACTTGGAAATGGTGGAGTGACATTGTGGAACTATATGTTCCAAATTATATGCACACAATTTAGCAAGAAGCGGCACTTCAATTACCGCAAAAATTATATCACTTAGAGAGACTGCAGTAACAAAACTACATTATTTTTAAATTATCATTACTTCTACCTGTCTATGTGTTAATTGCACATGGATCCTCAGTTCTAATTTTTCGAAGATAGGTGTGCGATATGAATCCAAGTCAAACCCTCGTGGCATGTTTATTTTTCAATTGTTATCTGTTCATCCCTATCGTTTTACTGCAAACTACAGTGGACCAGAAATCTTCTCTGCCAATACATACATAAAACCACAATAAAAAGCTTTCCATGAGTAACAATGACAATGACAATAATATACTCACTTTGGAATGTTTTGTTTGATTGGAGATTTCGTAGGAGACGAAACACTGTCTCGGGGAGTTCTTTGTAGAAGTGGACTCTGCGGGCCAGTTGCAATGATGGCTAATTCTGTGAGTGGATTATTCATGTCAGACGTCCTCGAGGTCTCTGTGGCAACATTGGGCGAACACGTCAGACGGGAAGTGCCGACATCCAGGCGTAGAGATTTTGATGGAAAGTGACGAGATGAATAATGACAAGGGAGATCATCATCGTCATCTTCTAAAACAAAAATAGACAATGTAAGTACAACCACTAGGTGGCATGTAGTATCTTGCAATAGATGGCACTGTGTTACAATATGGCAACTTGCAGTCTTCAGACTCATTAAACACTTCTGGAAAGTACATGTTACATAGGGTTAGTAAGACTGTGTGTATTAGTTCCTTGCAGTCTTAAGCTAATTTGAGGTTTCTATTAATCTGAAATAGCTGATGTTATCTAAAAACATTTAACTTCACATTTGCAGCTGGATTTTTATAAAAATGTTCAAGCCAGTTAACTGCACCATGCTCGATGAAGTGGAGTACACAAAAAATATCAAGGCCCAAGGACCAAACTCTGTACTCCACCAGCAAACCTGCACGTCACACTTTTATGTGAATGATCGCTTGTCGTAATTCTTGGATTTAAGACTGTCAACAATGCCTAGTTTCAAAATTTGATAAAAGTGTCTACTTTAAAGCCCAGTTTAATCACCAATTTTCACTTTCCCAAATAGGAGATATTTTTTAATGAGTTTTACCAGGTGTATTTTCGATAGTAGCAACCTAGCATTTAAGAAAAATACATTCGCCCAAAATGTCAGCCTCGTCCCCAAGCCTCAAGATGGCGCTGATTGATTTAGCCATTTGAGGCTTGGTTGAGGGAATTATTTTCTGCACCATTATTGGCCGCTGCCTTGACATCATTAAAATAAAGGCAGATTTTTATTATATTCACTGACATTGTTGCTGCCATTTGATCACGAATAAGAAAGCATCGGTTTGGTTATTGTTTGAAATAAAGGTCTCTGGCCTACTTGTTTTCAACTCTTTTTTATTAATCTGTTTTCGAATCAAAGTACATCATTTTTGCAATAATTTAGACCTAAATTGCTGCAATATAGCGTTAGTTTACAATTTTATATTATACTGCACAAAATTTCAAAGATGATATAACTTTATATTACTCGTGATATTCCACCAATTTCGGTAAAAACGTATCAGAATTCTGACACATTTCATTTCCCATAACCAAGCCTCAAGTGGCTAAACCAATCAGTGCCATCTTGAGGCTTGGGAACAAGACTGCCCAAAATGTTTGCAATAACTTTTATGCATGAAAACGTCTCTTCAGGTTTTCGTTACCAACAACGAATTGCGTAAAAAAATCCTACTCATATTAATTGTGGTGACCTTCATTTTCAAGGGAATTTTCCATCCAATTATTTTCATTTTCCAATCCTTCTCAAACAATTTTTAAAGGTAAACGTTTTATAGCCAAGCATAACTGAAGTTTGTAACTTATAAACACCATTATAGTCAATGTGCTTAAGGTCAAATGGAAACGTATAGAGGGTTATGGGTAGCCACTCTGAGAATCGGTATTTTATCATTTTATCTGTACTGTATAATTAGCGTGTTGCTTAAGTTTTTGAAGTTTAATTTTGTAGTTTTTTTTAAATTGTCGGATAATAGCACTTGTGATAATGTTTCATTGTTAAAATCCAGACTTTTGAAGAAAGATTATTATATGGGCAGCACAGACAGTTCCTGCCTAACAGCAGATCATCCAGACATCCAATCTAGCTGTTCGTAGATTAGATGGATACGCAGTTGCAAAAGTTCTACTCACTGCAAGACTCACAGGATACAAAATTAGGAAACAAACCTCTTTAACTGGGATAGCGAAAGTTTTCAGAGGACAGTGAAATTTACATACTTTCAGTTCTAAAAGGATTAATTTCAGAGGACAGTGAAATTTACATACTTTCAGTTCTAAAAGGATTAATTTTATCAAATGATGCACAAAACAGGAAGAACCATTAATTTTTTAACTATCTTAGGCAATGACGAAATGTGAACAGCTAATTGTTTCCCCAAATACAAAGTGAACATAGGTTTGATTGAATTCAAGGATTTTATAAAAGTTTTCAATGAGAACATTTACAGAAGTATACCATTAGGAGTCCTACGAGATTACCTGCACGACTTGCAGCTACCACGTACTGTACGTAAAAGATGTAATAAGCAACTAAACCTTATCAAGCCAACCCAAACAACAAATTGTCAACTTAACAACAGATCAACAGTCTGATATCACACATATGTAAACATAACAACAAAAAAACAACTTGAAAACAAATGGAAAGACCAAAACAAACATGTTACCTTGCTTTCCCATAATCAGTTTGCTTTTGAAGAGAAGAGAAATTCTCCTTTGAGGTAAAATTGTTGCAAAGCCCTACTCCATTTTATAGGCCCCTGGCTCAGTCCCAAAATGTCTGCACTGAGTTTACTGAACCCCACAATCACTTCAACATAAGCCTCTTAGTACAATAACAATTACGAATCAACAGGTGTTAAAGTGTAGGTAAGTAGAAAAATTAATTACTTTACTAAGGACCTGTACCCAAGCTACATATTTGCAAAGAACATGATCTAACTGATGTCAACTGATAGCTTACAGACGATTTTAAAAATAAAACATTACACTATTTTACATGTTTTAAGGGGCCCAATATCCAGGTACTAACCTACAGGTTTCTGATTGGTAGATTTGATATAATACACATAGACTTTTTCATTTGACAGATGAATGAATGAATGAATGAACTAATGAATGAATGAATGAATGAGGTGTTGGAGACCCTTAAAATGCATAACATTCATTGACTTGTCAGCCATTTTTAAATTCTCATACAACAATAGAAATAAAATGCCGATGAATATATTACTTATAGAACAATGCAATGCAGGTTTGTAATATCAAATCAAAGCACAGCTGAATCGTTTAACAGCATAGCTTAGAATTTTTCCATGGAAATGCTTAAAAGGATAAAAAATTTTCAACTTAGTAGTTGCAGTTCAACCACTGTAAAAATTAATAAGCAATAAAATCAAAAATAATAAAAAAGGTGAATGATAGTTAAAATAAATGACATCATTTGCTTGAAAAGTCGACATTTTAATAAACAATGCATTGATTACCAATGAAAACAAGAGCAAATTACAATAAAGATTCTTTCCCTCGTACGACTGTCCACAAAATATGTGCGGGACTCGAAATATTATACTTCATTTCCGACAACAAAAGAAATAACTTTCAGTTATAAAATTCCATATCATTATACTACACAGAAACGAAAATTCCCTTCCCCAGTAATGAAAGCAGAAAAATGCATTATTTTACCAAATTACTGACCCACCAATCTCGTAGGATCATGTGTAGGGAAAGAGAAAACATTGCGTTACCCAATTACTTTTGAACTTCTAGTTTCTACATTTTACTTATACAATAAAACTACCTGGAGGAAAGCTCTCTTCGCCTTCGTCACACTCCAAATTAGGTAAATCAACGACGTTAATTTCCCGTGTGTCTGCATCATCCGATGTATGAGAGACGCTATCAGCAATCTCACACTTGGTTTTTTCTGTGTGATACTTTAACCCATTTGAGCTGAAATAAAAAACAATGATGTAAAAATAATTTAATGACAAGGTGAATGTCCACTGGCTGACAAAAATCTCTAGGAAAGCACAAGGTATAGTTTTGAATGATTTCAATGACAATAGATTACCTAAGTACAAAATTTATGTGCGGTAATTTTAATTACGTTGACTCCAGCCATTGTCATCCTGCCTAAGTATTAAGGGAGAGAATGACAATTAAAAAAATTAAAAAATAAAAAATGTGAATAAGTTAAAAGGCAACAGTAATTTTTTGTCCTGCAAGTCCAATAAAAGTATCCATCAGATAATTAAGTAAAAAAAAACAATTAAAAATGGTAGAAATTGAAAAATAACCTTGAAATAGCCTAAAATGGTTGAACAACTACGATAAATTCTCACCAATTTAGGACACAGTACGGTGGCCAATTGAAATCAAATTTTCTGATTTTCTCATGAAAAAATAGCACAAAATAACGGGTTAAAACTCTAGTCAGCACTGCAGCCAACAGACAATACCTTAAAAAAGAAAACATACCTTTTAAAAGTCCTGCCGCAGCGATCACATGTGTACGGTCTGTCAACTCCATAGTGGGTTTTCAGGTGGTAACGTAATCCAGGTAGACTTGTCAGAACCTTTCCACAACCTTCTTCAGGACACTTCAGCACCTTGTGTCCCTGTGCAGTTGAATCGCCATGGGAACGCATGAACTCTTGCATGCGTTCCGTTTGAACCTTGTGTCTCTTTCCAGTCTACATACAAAATATGAATATTATAAATATTGATTAAAAAACAAATAGATGATATAAAACAGCCAGCATCTAAGAAAATTGACAACTTCATGGAAACAACTTTGGCAATTTTGTGGTTTATTTTCTTCTTTTCAGGATATGAAGTGCTTCTTCACATTAACAATACAATCAGTGCATTAAGCCAAATATCTCCAGTAATACCAATTAACTTTGAAAGTAGGGATTTTCCAAACTTTTTTCAAATATAAACCAATCTGTCATTAATTGGACCCCTTAACCATGCCTTTAATTAAAATGTAACAAAAACATTATTTTACTTATTTTTTTTCAATAAAATCAGTCCCACTTTATTTCCCCCAACATGACCCGACATTCTTAAGATGGCATTCCAAAGTCAGCCAAATTTGGACATTTTTAAGGCTCCCACATAGCCTTTAACCAAGGACTATTTGTTTTTATGACCACTGTAAAGCAGTATATAGGCCTACTCAAACAAGCCACACCTTTGGTGGCTTTTCCCAGTCTCACAAAAAATGAAGAAACCTGTGGGCTGGCATCTGAGGGCAAAACACAGTTCTAAGACAAAGTGGTGGAGGAAGAAATCATATATTGTGGTTCAGCTCAGTTCTATGGTTTAGAACAGATTAACATTAATGTAGTCTAGAACTTATACATGGAAAGCATGAGGAAAGTTGGGAAAGTGATCCACTTACTATTTCTTTACTATTAGTTCTAAAGACATTTCAGAAGGGGTGTGCAACTTCTCATATATGACACATGGCATGAACACTGTATGAAAATCGAATATTGTTTCCCATATAGTCAAGGACAATATTGATTTGCCTTCTTGAAAAACATCGTTGAACCCGTCCTTAAGCAATCCAAATGTTGCAATTCAAACCACTTGTTGCGTGTGACTGTGATGAGGACAAAAAAGAAGAAAGCTCGAATTTGTTGCATCAGAACACTGTTGCGAGCATTGCATGGTGCCATTAAAACAGTTAACAATTCTTGTAAGTTCAGAATTACTGACAAGGACAGCATCTGCACGTATAGAATGTTTCTCGGTGTTTCTTCTGTTGTTTTGCATCTCATAGCCAATGAATCAGTAGGCCTACTAAGGACCGTTTGTTTGCAAACAAACGTTTGAATAAGTAAGACGGCGAATGAATGAAACATTGGGAAAACAAGAAAGAAATTGATTGAGATTTCGACAGCGCTTACATGGATAAATTCTGGTTGTTTTCTTAAAGTTCCTAATTCATTTGTCCCTAGTGAATGTCGTTTTGGAAAATTTTAATATCGTAAACCAAACTCACGCAAACTTACCTCAACCGACGCCATTCTAATCAAAGGCAAGCGCCGGCTTCACTGTGATTGGGTCATTTTCTCCATGTGATATAAATAAATCGTTGATTGGGTGATCGAAATGAATATGCAAGTCCACGCTGTTCTTTCTTTTGTATTACCCTTGTTTTCTGCGAAATACATGTGCACCAAAGATTTTTAAGGCATAAAAATAATGTAATTTCACCCTTGTTTGCCTGAACTGTAAAATATTCTTACATATTTATATTCTACTTAGTAATAGGAGTCAATACCAAAACGACGAAGTTCGTAATTAAGACATAAATGAGAGGGAGGGTGCGTGAACACTATTTGAATACAAACCGCGGGTAATCTTGTATTGATGAAGACGAAGTCGGACGGGATGGTGTGGCTTGAGTATCCTACTGTGAATACTTTAGTGAGTTAGCGGCCAACCTTGTCATTTTTACCGATTTTCGTTGTACCCTTTGCTAGCTTGATGTTTGAGTTTGTGTCGAGTCAGAGAAGTCAAGTCTTGCCTGGTTTTGGGTCTTGTGACTGATGTGGCTCTTTGAGTTTGTTGTTTTGAGTCTGCCGAGGTCAAACTCGAGACGCAATGAAATCCAAATTAAAGAGCGTTGTGATGCTTAGGCGTTTGATTCTTCACTCAGCACTCCATTTACGTTCGCTTCCTTATGCTGTTTTTTGGTTTTCGATTTAAAAAAAAAAATGTCCTGTGCTAGTCGTTGAGAGTATTCATTACTCGGCAGCCATTCCATTCGGAACGGAAAGTAGGCCTGCTATGCGTGAACTTGGAATCTTGCTTAATCTCAAAAAAGATCGCGTATGCGTGAACTTTGAATACATGAGGAAACTTGACAAGTTCACTCAAATAATTACGTTCACGTGGATAAGAATTTGCACTGCACTAAACCAAATTACGTTAATAAAATAACGTAAAATTCAACTATTTTTTTCAGCTATTGGCGATCTTATTCACAAACAATAATTGTTTTAACCAATCACAAGTTTTTCCGATTCTTTGACACAAGTTATGGTAAAGGAGGAAATGAGTGATTATAAGACCAATAATTACAAAAATTCTTTACACTGAACAAAAAATTTCCACCTGATTGCCCAAATATATGTTCAATTCCAAGTTCACGCATACGGGATCTTGAGATTAAGCAGGATTCCAAGTTCACGCACAGCAGGCCTACCCACTCTTTCACAGTGCTACGAAAGGTTGCACTGTTGAATGTTGTTTAACATGGCTTGTCAATGAAGCCGACGTCATAAACCTCTTTCAGTTTACTGTTACATAGTATGGTAACCACCTTTGACTTGAATAGCTGCAATTTATTAAGACAGTGATCGAAGTAAACAACATCAAGGGAGCTCAGTCCAGTGCTTGAAGTCGTGTGCAGGTGGTAGCAATGTGATCGGTATACTTTCGACCAAGACGTGCGTGTTGATGCCTACACACGGAATTCTGCGTGTCATTCATCATGTGTCTAAAGGGCCACTTTTCAGTATAGGTGGCACTGTGTCAGACTGTCAGAGGGTAGCCTGGTACTGTGGGTTCCCAAACAAAACATTGCCATCTGGTGTCTGTGAGCTATACCAGAGGACTAGTTCGTCAAATGCCTGCCTGTCATGCAGCTGTAAATGTAAAAATTGATTAATTTAAACCGTGCAGCATCGTGTTTTCTGCTGTAGTTATAGTCGAATAGAACTAGCAACCCCGGTAAAACTGGTAAGCGTGCTAACCATTCTCTCAGAGCACAGTTACCCATTAGCAAGTGGCTAACAGATGCTCATAGGATTCACCGGAAGCACGTCTACAACGCTACTCAGTATTCTCAATTTTAATGAAATGAATGGCGAAAAATCTCAAAAAGTCTGCATGGTTATCTTTGTAAATACGAGGTGAAACTATAGAGTTTTTTTTTCCAATGACATTTCATCATGCGGAAAGTTCCAAGAAATCACTGTATGCCATTCCTGAGTAGAATTTTCGTAAGTCTAAATGGTTTGTAACTGGTGTTGTGAGATTGAAATGGTGTTAAAAGTAAAATACCTGGTTTCGCAATGTCACGCTTTGGAGTGTTCCAGACAACTTAAAGAGTCACGTTTTGTTAAAACTGCGTTTACACTCCTAGTTGGACATTGGAAGGACTATGGCTGAACACGGGTTGGGAATGTGCTGAGTCCATTCTCAAACAATAGATAGGGCTTCTGTCCCATACCAAAAGACCATGTTTGCCGCAAGCTTGCAGCAAACATGTCGCAAGCTTGCGGCAAACAATTTTGTTTGCAGCAAACCAGCCGCAAAGTTTGCAGGAGTTTGCCGCTACCCGCAACTCAGCTGCACACATTGCCGCAACCTTGCTGCAAACACTGAAGTTTGCAGGAATGTTGCGGCAAACTTGGTGACTGAAAAAGTGTTTGCAGGAAAGTTGCAGGAAACTTTATTGTTGAAAAGTGTTTGCGGGAAAGTTGCAGGAAATTTTATTGGTGAAAAAGTGTTTGCGGGAAAGTTGCAGGAAACTTTATAGGTGAAAAGTGTTCTCAGGAATAGGTGAAAAAGTGCTTGCATGAAATTTGCAGTAAACTTCAACATTAGCATTAATACTGTGACAATGTTAGAAATTGTGAAATTGTTTTTTATTTTCTAAATTTCAAAGAAACCTCAAATCCCAGAACCTAAGCAGGGCAGTTACTTATTTTAGATTACTTACCTAAATGTGACCTATTGTTGGGTAAGTTACATTGTTAAAAACAGCAAATGCTCAAAGATGACCAAATGCGACCTAAAACACTAGAAAAGATAACTGCATCTGTATGTTCTTTGTTTTTTATTCAGTCACTATACTTAACAAGTTTTCATTTTCCTTTCATACTGCTGTCAAAGTCAGTACAGTAAAATATTAAATGCAATTGCTTTAAAACAACAAAGGCAGTGTTACCTGCATGTTGTGTAAACAAGCACAATAAATGTCAATACAAACCATACACAAATATATGATCCAGTTTTACCAAATGTGCAAGTATTAGCATTTAAAACAATTTGTACTTTTCCAACATTTGAAATTATCTCATAATCAGGTGGTAGCTGCCAGTCTGTAGCTACAGTAAAATTTTGTCTATTTTGGACAAAAATAATTGCCAAAAATTACTCATTTTGATTTTTCAAGGACATTTAGCATTGTTGTGAAGACTCACAATTTTTCAAAATATTGTCTGTCAGCAGCTATGGTACAGACTTGGATATGACTCGGGATTCTTGTGGTACTGCCACATTATTTATGAAAAAATAAGAAATTTAATTTCACTAGTGTCACATTGAAATGATTCATGGAAAAATGTCTTACTGCATAGAATGTCTAAATGGGAGAAGTTGAATTTTATCTGCTTGGCCTATCTTGCAGACCAGGTTGTGAAATTATGTCAAATGAAAGTTACTTTCATGCTGTCACAGAACGAGGGAGTTTTATGTCCCACAATTCGATTGCGAGAGCACCTGATCAATGACTTGCCTAACGAACCCTGCATTCTTGTTCATGTGGTTGAGATTTTCTGATTTGTGAGAGAAAGTTTTGTTACTTGAAGATGTCATCACTTTGATTACCAACTTCTCTGTCCTTCGTAATTTTGGTACCAAAGTGAGTTTTTCTTATAAATAACTGTTGATTCACAACTAGGGGTCCATACAGGTTTTCAAAAATAGGCATCCAAATCAGGTTTCCCAACTTTCAAGGGCGCCCATAACCAATGATCCGCGACTACGTTTTTATGACCACAAGTCAAATTGGTGTTATAGTGTCATATGTTATCGTGGAGACATGGATGTGCAATAAAGCTTGTATCTTACATTTCATCTTGAGTAACTTTTTTATTCTGTGCAGGCCAATAAGCTCCCATTCACAATTACTACCACAAACCATTTTCCTCACCCGGCCTGCCTCCTACCTATGAAAGTGTATACAAATGATGACATTTTTAGGAAGTATAGTATGCTTTTGGATCTGTTAAACAGCATCTCAGACGAAGGCCTGTTCACAGCTTTTCAAACAATATTTGGTTTAGATCTTACATGTTAATCAAATATTTCTTGCGTTTTGTAGGGAGTGTAATGTATTATGTACTATGAATATACGTAAAGTGTTCTTGTTTAGACGTCAATGGTTTGTTCTTGGAAAATGTTTCTTAAATACGTCTTTAATTTCAGATTAAAAAGAAAATGTAAATTTGGCCTTCCTGTTCAACATGACTGAACCCGACGGCAGTTTAGGGGACAATGTAAGTCTTTCTAGTGTCTTAGTCTCACTCAACATGATTTTGATTGACGCATAGTTTTGTATCAGTGGTGATGTTACACTAGTGAAATCCATTCTCATTTATATACATCCACATATTTATAGGTGAATGCAAAATTCCGTCATCCCCATCTGCATCTATCCTGTGTCCACTGGTTTATCACGGAAACCCCTTCATTGATGAATGTGAAATTATTAGATGTCTTCCTATCATGGATGGGATGGGATGAACGAATTTTCAGATGTTTTCGAGTACCAGTGTGTCCCCTAGTGGCAATTCTTATTTTTTTTACGTTTGCCTCTATATCATGGGACTTCCTTGGCAGATTTCCATGACATGTAGCAAATTGATATCCAATAAAAAACGACTATGCATCCTTGTTTTCTGATGGATTCGTTATTGATGTCGTTTGGTAATGAATTTACCTTTCTTCTTTACTAAATATTGCTAAAAAAAGACTTGGTCTCGAGACCCAAGTGGTTTTAGTTTGGTATAACGTAGAAAATCACATTCTACATAGTTTCTACTTTCAGAAACTGGTATATATTTTCACAGAGTTAAATTGTGCAGTCTTGTATATAATTGGCTAAATCCACAAACGTGTCTATAAAGTCCTATATGTAACCTTAATGCCAGAAATGTTCACACAGCTCATTTTACGCTTGTAGTTTCACCAGCGTGATACAGTAGTGTAATTTTTTAGCATAGTTTACGGGTGACCCTTTCCTCCCTGCCACCAACAATAAAACTGCATTGATTAATACCAGTGTTCATAAAGCTGTTCTAAGGGGGGTCGAAATAAATCAGCCATTTGACGTTATTTAAGCGTTTTTCGCTCATCTTTGCGTAATTGCGTAGCATGGTTTTCTTGAGCGTACACGTGGGCTGCGCTCCGTTCACTTTGTAGCTCTACTGGGGGCAGTAGTTCAGTGTATCTGACATTAGTGAACAAAACCTGAACACACGTGTGTGCAATGATGTTTCTGCCCCTCTGTAAGACCTGCAGTTGACTGTTGATGTGTCCAGGTGATGCTTGTGTAGTTTTATATGCTTACCAGACAGTAAATTTTCCTTGTGGACAAATGGCATGTGAACATGACCAGTACGTTGTCAAAATGAATGAGTTACGGTATTTGAATTACTACTTTGTATTTACGATCTGAATGTGTTCTTTAACGAAATGTACGATAATGCATATTTCGTTTCTTGGGTGTATTTTCAGGCACAGCCTCTCTCAGCAAACGCAAGGGCCATTCAAGAATTAAAAGAAGGCTGTGAGAAATTATATGACGACTTGTCTAAGGTAAGGTACAGAATCTGAAAGCTTATACTGTAAAGAAGTTCATTGGCCTATACTTAAAGGGGCACTTCACTGCTGTTTAGATGTCAATGTTAAGCTCTTAACTGAAGTGCTTTGGGATTTAGAAGCATTATCACATTCATCTGGTCTGAGTTTTTACTGAATTACTGGCAATGCAAGTCACAGGCGGTGCAGACATTTGCCGTTTTCGAAGTTGCAATTTTAGGGTGGCCGAGACCCTAAGGTAACTTTTAGGTCAGCTTTAGGTAACATTTAGGTAATATTCACTAGGCCAACCCTTGCAAACTCAGAATCTTTTTTTTGAGTCACTGATGGGTTCGATGTTGTTGGTAATAGAAGTCGAGGACGGTTGTGAGACTAAGAGGCAGCACAAACATTTGTAGAAATGTAGTTTTAATTGTGACCTCCTCTTTGGTGTTAGCAGCCATTAAAAAGCCGCATTGTCGAACAATAGCAAGGGATTAGCTTATTAGAGCAACTTGATACCACCAAGAATTCTATTCTGAGATCCTACCACAAACTCCTCAGTTACCAATTTTAAGAGTGATTGCTAGCGTAACAGCCGAAAGTATTTCAAATTTGATTGATAAATTGTGCGACCAAGGCCTGGAAAATGTACGATCTCTAAGTTGAATGTAGGGACAGGTACTGACAGATAACCAAAAACATTGGTCGTTGGAACACAGAGCTGTTTTTTCTCTGAAGACAAGATTGATGGTGTCTGCAAGAACTTCAAAAATTTTGAAAGCCTGATGGGCTCTCTTGTACTTTGAACTTTGCCGCCATTACAATAAATGTGTGGCGCCAATGTCGTGAAACGCAACCAGATTTGAACTGTGTAATTTCGAGGATTTCATCTGCAATGCTTCTGTCATTTGTCAGGTGCATTGTGGGACGTTTGTCTGCTTATAGACACTTGGTGACATTGCAGATAACTTGGGGACCACCTGATTCATAATTTTCATTTTAGGCGTCAAGATTTGATGTGATTGAAAGGCACATGCTATGAGAATCTCTTGCAAAAAAACTTCTTGATCTGTGTATTTATTACATGCATTTCTTATGCTCAGTTTCAACCTGCAATCATTCTGTCAGTTGCTTTGTTGTACTTATACCAAGAAGTATGTTGCAGTAGTCCTGTCCTTTTAGTTGTGGTGTGTTTAAAAGGCTGGTGTTATTTTTCCTACATCTTTGCACATTGACCAAGTTATCTGTGATGTCCCACAATGCATTTGGATAACAGCATCAACTCCACTGATTAAGTTTTACTTCAGATGAAATTCCCGGAATTAGGTGCTTAATCGGCGCTCAATTTGATGAGCTGCGAGATACCAATGCGACCACAAATTCTGTTTGGCGACCTGGCTAAAATCCCAGGTTGCCACAAAGTTTCCTGGAAAAAAACTGCAGGGATTAAACAGACAGGAGTCTGGACCTCAAAGAACGAAAGGGCGATCTCAGCTTCGCCGATGGACATTTGCCGAGATCTCCCATTTTCCACTTCAGGTTACTCATATCAGCGAGTTTGGTGTCTGAGTTACTGTTTAGTGACTTTGGAATTTTAAAATTTGGCGAGTTGACATTATGCTAAACGTCAAGCCCTGATAATGCTAGCTCTACACGAAGAAAATTTCTAGTAAGATTTTAAACATTTATGGTTTTGTTTTAGACGCAAGAGGAGTTCAGTAAGACAGGACACGTTCAGTCTTTGCCAGACTCCTCTGTACAGTTACAAATACACCAGGCCACCATCAGGCAGCTGAAAGCAGAGATTGAAGCTGAGAAGAATAAGAATATTGAATGTAAGTGAACTGTTTCCCCTCTGTAGAGATATGGCTGCTCAAGGGAATGTCAGGACAGTGAAATTTTACTCCATTTCTGATGTTGAAAAGGGAATTTTATAAGTTATTGGCGTATATTTTGTTCCTTCCCTTAGACAAATGAAAACATATGAACTGAATTTATAGCATCTAAAACCAATGGAATTGTTTGAATCATGTATTCTCTAATCAGAAGTCGTAGTTTTAGAATGAATGAGAATGTGACAAATGTTATGAGCATCTCGAAAATAAGAAATTCTTTCACTATGTAGAAAAAAGCCATTGTCTAAGAATCAAGTGTTATAATGTGAAAACTTGTTTTCTGACATGTTTAAGTGTCCCAAAATTTTGTCATGTTTTGGCTGATTTGTTGCCACAAAACCCTCTGTGCTAAAACTAAGTTCCTAACCCATGTCTGAGGACAATATGCTTCAATTCCAAAATCCAGATTTCAGCTCTCCTCTTTTCTGCGAGGTTAGACTAGTCATATGATTGAGTGACCTAGCTTTCTTAGGGTAGGATTGCTAACACACTTCTGAGCTGACGCAGGCAACTGAAGAATGATTTATCGTGATCATATTTTCAGACATTTATGCTTTTATTGCGACTCATTGCAAGGCTTGGAATTTTCCGCGGAAACTCGGGATTTCCGCTTTTTTCTCTTATTCCCTCTGTTGTTATATTTCCGCAGAAAAAAATCGGATTTGCCATAAACTTTTCGCTGTAAATTGGTTTCTAACCGCGGCGTTGCCGATGACTAGAAAAGCGTAAACTGGTCTTTATGTTTTGGGGAAACGAAAATCATAATTGCTGGGGCACCTGGGATTGTGTGGTTCATCAATGGCGTCTGCATGTGGAATAAATCACGGTGACAAATAGTGTGATTCTGCGACCCAAAATGTGTGGAGCTTGGAGTAGACAGAATATTTCGTGGAAAAAGTGGATGAAAGAAACGGTCAATTTGTTCGCAAACAACAAAGGTTTGGGTTTGCCTTCTGTAAACGTTGATAGAGGGACAATTACAGCGTGCGTGGCCTAGGCTAATCTCGGAGAACTACCTGAAAACGATGAGACACAAGAAAGAAAAATGCTTTTTGAAAGGAAATTCAACCGGTAACCGGTAATTCGTTGGATTGGAATCGTGGGATGTGAGTGATGTATGAAATTCTTTTGTTTGATCCCACGTGCAAGCCTGTGCCGGCAGTTGCTAGGCTGCTAGACCCGAGTCTGTCGATTTTCCACGTGCCGCCGAAACGGGATACAAAGTGTTATTTTCGTTACTGCAAATGTGTTTTTAAGTTGCCGTTGATGTATTCCAATTTATTGTAACATTTTTCATGTTTTATTTTTGTTAAAAAGTCTTGTTTTGACCGACTCGAGTTATGCAGTTCAAGAGAGAAGTGATCACGTGGTAGGTTCTGAATGATCTGATGGGTCCAAGCCATTGTTTACAAATTCTGCTAGCCTATTTTAAGTGTCCTTGTAGTTATTTCTTATGTCACATAGTTTGTTCTACACCAGCGTGGCTTATGAGCAATTATCTCCTGTAAGTACTGTAACAGTTTTAAACTGAAAAGTTTGGCCAACTTAGGATTGTGGTTGATGTGTTCTATAACTAAAATATGTTATTTTTAACTTTCATTTTTTTCCATGGTAATAGTTGGGGTATGATCCACAGGTTTTCGTCTTTACTTTTTTCCATTGCGTTGGAATACAAAAATTTTTGTTGGACTTAAGTGTGTATGTATTTCAAGCTTTCCAGATAATCTGGGTTGATTTTCAATTTTTTTTTTATAATTTTATATGTAATTATAAGAACTGAAAATAATTTTATAGGTCTCCCTGCAGCAAATCAAGAATAACATTCTGCCACTCACACTGCAAATTTTGCATCATAATCTTTATTAATTTAATTTTTAAAAAATATATTTTTTGCATCAAATTCCCTTCATTATTGTTGCTGAAATAGATGACAGGTACTGCTTAAAATGAGTGCGTTTTACCGACACGACACAGTTACAGTGCATCTTGTGATGATCATGTTTACTTTCGATCTGTTGTGGTATGCTTGTTTAGATTGCAATGTGTATTTGGGGCAGTAAAAATTTTCCTCTTTTTTTGTCTTGGGTCATTACAAGCCCTGTCAGTGGGACAGCAGTATTATACTGGCACCTTGCGTTGTTGGGAAATACGACAGAATTGTAGCGGGTGGTCTCGTATTTCAGGCTGGTGCAATTGATATGCATGCCTCTTATTTCTTTCTGATGAGTATTTAATTCTGACGTAAACCAGTAGTATGGCCGGAAAGGTCATGGATGTGTAGGACCGCAACATTTTGCAATGTCTGCATATGGTGTTGTATTGGTTGCTTGATATGTTGATATGTTGATGTGTTCGTCATCAAGACACAACAAGTTTTTAACATAATCAAAGAAATTAAACTTATTCTGATATGGCACCTAATAAAATCCTTAAGCTCTTGAGAGTGTCCAGAGTCCCTTCTTGAGGTCAGAAGGTCCCTTTATGAGACACAATAAGAAGGTCTACCTGTCCCACCACTCCAATCATTCAAACATAAAAAGGGACTGCAGACACTCTAAAGAACTTAAGGATTTTAGTCTGTACCATGTAGTCCATCAGAGTAGTTTTAACTTTCCTGGATGGATAAAGAGTTACTTTCGAGTTTTCAACATGTACGGGTAATACACCTAATGCCCCATGTGTTATGTCGTTATTTAGTGCTTGTTACGTGATACTGAAAATTTATTTACCTTAAATATTCAGCGTATTTCTGACTTCAGTTTTTGAGAATTAAGGTGAGTGAATACATACTAAACAAACTTCAGGTGCTAAACAATAAATATTTACTTGCCCATAAACATGTATGTGAGAAACTCAATTTTGGGCTACTTTATGTATTACTGTAGGGGCCCACTGTTTGCTTGTCTTTGACGAGGACATCTATGGTTATGTGATATGGGTGTTTCTGTTCACGCTAATTATTCAACGCACATAATATTGATGTCTTGGAAAAGTACACAAACAGTGTGGCTTCCTGCAAGAATTCAGCTATCTTGCTCAAAGGTAGAATATAGTGGAGACTTGCTTGAAGTTTTGAGGTCTTGAACGGGGAAGTTTTTGCATAATGTTAATTTGAAAAAGACGACTTGGAGAATCTTCGAAATTTGTCATTTCTGTTGGGTATTCTAACCAAACACAGGATAGTTGCCTACTGTTTCCAGCGTGTGTGGTGCTTCCTCAGAAGTGGGATTGAAACATCAATGTTTTAATTCCTACTTAACATTGCTCACTGGAGGTGTTAGGACACAGTTACGACATTGTGGTCTGCATTAGTGTCTGAAGTAATGTCATGCAAAATGTTTGACGCCTGAAATAGATTAACGTAGCTTCATTTCAGGTACAGACAGTGCTCGGAAAGGACCACGAGATTGCTAGTCCCGAAACAAATACAAATTATTAGGGCCAACATGAGTTATGAAACAAGAGCTCTGAACTTTGTTTTATTTGTCACTCAGGTATTTGAAATTCTGTATGGCAACAATATGAATACGTCTTTACCACTGCCAGGCATATCCAGTGAAAACATAAATTATAGACAACAGATTCGCTCCGACATTTTCTTGCGTAGTATCCTAGAGGATGCACCACTCTCCTAAATTACCAGTTTCAGTTTCCGGTTAGTTAGAGTTTTACAGAATTTTGTCCTAATCTGTCCAGACAGCTGTGCACACTGCAGTACGCTAGTTTGAACTTGTGGCATGAAAAACAAGTAAACGTTTTAGAAGCCAAGTTTGCTGTTACATATCTGGTTCAACTGTATTACAGTATAATGTTTTTCATGACTAAATGGACCAGGAGCCAAATTCTACATAAAAACCCGCTCTAATAATTCATTCTGTTTCACATGCTGTTTTCTATGCTAAATGGCATTTCAGGTGCACCGTGTAGTAATTCGTGCCTCTACCTTCAACATTCCATTTAAGGAGACTGTTAACCCCGTGTTTGTCTTAAAGCCATAATGCAGATGGCTAGTTAAAGGTCGTATTCACAAATGAAACCGAGATTGTTGCCATCAGTCACGTCGGCCCAGAACCTAGGGTATGTAAAATACGCGATGTAGTCTTCTCCGTTTCGTTGCTTAACTCCTCCCTTCCCTTCAGCCCAGTTAGTATAGTTGATGGGCCGGCCAGATGTTTCCCATATCCAGTGTCCCTCACGTTCTCGGTCTGTTCCACCTATGTAATATCCGCCTGCGTGGGGTCGTCCGCCTGCAAGCATGTCAAGTTTTTGAAATGAAATCTTGGTGCACGCAATTTGTAGAAACAACAAGTATTGGAATGTTCAGTGAAGACTAGAATAGATAAATAGCAAAAGAAATGCAGTCACATCACGTTTTTTTCAAAAATTTTGAAAGTCTTGAATTTTTCCGATTTAGGTAACCACGGAGACAAAATTAGCTCTTGAATTTTTTCACAAAATAAATACATGTTTGAAGCAATCAGTGTTTGCTAGTTGAGAATGATTAAGATTGACCAGGTCCTTAGTAAATCTGGCATAATTGTTACTGTTGCTTTTATTATTGTTTTTAATTTTGATGCTTTAATTATATTTGACTGGGTCCATAACGTACATTACTCCTGGTTTGAGTATGGTTTTGTGATCATTTATCAGCAACTGGGTATAATTTCATTAAAATCTAACCAACTTTGCCCACAAATAAATTTCGCACACAATAAATTTCGCACACAAATAAAAGCAATTTTCTAAATTTTCAAGGGATTCCAACATTGCTTCGAAATTCCAAAATCATTTTCAATTTAAATCATTTTCAATTTACTAGACGGTATGGCACAGAATTTGAACGTTGTAAAGGATTAATTTGGTGCTACATACCTTTTATGAAAGAAAAGTAGAACATAAATTTCACTTGTCCACCATATTGTCCTAAATTGGTGAAATTTTACAGTAGGTGGCGTATTACACTGTTTCATTTGCTTTTCATTGAGGTGCAGACCAAAAGACCTCTGCCTTGAGTTGAGCATGACTTATAATTTTGAAATGTGGATCACAGCTTTTCTAGCATGCCCCAATATTTTTAATATGATCGAGGACTTTTCAAAAATCACTCAGCGTCACATTCATATACGTCAGAAGACTTATAACAAGAAATACTTACCCAGCCTTAGTGCAAATAGTTCTTGGAACAGGAACTGGTCCTCGGCATAGTTGTCCACTTCCACTAAGTAAGAAGACATCTGTTCACAGCTTCTCTTGGCTTTCATTCGGTTAACTGGTAGCACGCCGAAAAAGAAGCAACTGTTGTTGAACTTCTTGAAACCATCCGGGCACTTTCTTTCTTGCCTGGGGTTGAGGCCTGCCAAGCAAATGATAAAAGTAGCAATGGCAAACGTAGTTTATGTATTTTGATTATAAAATACTCATTTCAAGTTTAAAAACACTTTTCTCTTCAAAAGTCTGGATGAGTGTTTTACCTAGATTACTCTCTCAAAGTTTGTAAAAAGTGGCAAAAATATGTAATCTGTTTAAAATCTGGAATCCTTGTTGAAGACCTGCCATGGTAGCATGTAAACCGTGACAGCTGTGTAAAAATATGACACAGTTGCATGCAAACCATGTAAAAATGTGATAGATTACGTGACAGAGGTGTAAAAAACTGCCACGATCATGTGTAAAAAGTGTATCGGGAAGTTGCTTCACTTTTGAAGACTCAGACTTTTCTCGGAATTACAGTAAACTCGCGGATTAATGCCCTGGGCGCTTAAATTGGGAAACCCTGAGATGGGGGTGGGTAATTACCCCAGAGGTGGGCACTTGAGTGGAAATTTGCTGGAAGTAGAAGATGGACGATTACCCAAGCTGTGGGTGCTAAAACTGAGGATTGGCAAAAAGTCAGGGATGGGCGATTACACGGGCACGGGCGGCTCTTCTTATCCTCCAACTACTAATCTTTTAAAAAAGTTGTGGTACTAACTGTATACAGGAATTCTAAGGCTTTTTATTGGAATATATTTTTGCCAGGGTAATGCTACTACCTACGTTACAGAACGAAACGAGAAGTGGTGTTCAGAAAATGTTGCTTATGTCAAATTTTGTTTTAGTTTTCTTTAAGTACGCAGGTGTATGACGTCAATGATTTTTAATTTGTTTGAATTTATCACTACATAGGCGGAACAAAAATGACGTAATTGAAAGTACGATAGAATAAGAATGAAGGGGTTTTACTGAGGTAAAAACAGCGCAAAGTTACCTCCATTTCGACAACAAATATCCATTGCTTACAAGAAGCTGTATATAGTAACTCAATGACTTTTTTCACTACGCATTTTTGAGACCATGTACAATTAAAATCAAACATTTGACTCTCGACAAACGGGATATCCCAAGGTATTAGTTGACCTGACCACCACTGGACATACAGTCATTTCATTTTATCAAGCAAAATGAATGCAAACAAAATATTACGTCATTATTAACTGGGCTTATTATGTCTGTTGTTGCAAAAATCATGGTAAAAGCGTAAGCTTTTTCGTCAATGCAACGAGCTTTTGAAAAGTGCATTTATTACTTTTTGTTGGAATTATGAAGAAATTTATTAGGTCATTTTAGAAGCTGTGTGTGTTATCTTAATTAGCTGTAATAGCAAAGTGCTGATGCTGATAAGCCTGAGATCCCAAGTTTGAAACTGTGAAGTCACAGTTTATTAATTTAATTAAATTTCCATTCAAGTCAAATATGAACTGTATGCGGTGGACATTTGTCCACAATGTTGCCATTTGGCTTACTGTGCAACACTCCTGTATTGGGAAAAATGGCTAGTTTAACCTCTTACAGCACTGTCTACTTACAAGTACACCTAAAAGTGTTGATTTTAGCTATTTTTGTATTAAATAGAGTAGTTTTTCTTGTAGTCAATATTGTAACTTACCTAGTAGTTTACGATGCATGTCCATCAGCTGCTGTGTGAAGTTGTTCAGTGCTGTCATCTGGTGTTGCATGTTCATCCCTAACTCTTGCATTCCTGTCGCTAATACAATCTGTGTGCTGTTGACTCGGTTCCACATATTTGAGATGTCGTCGACTTGCCCGGTGATCCTGTCAAGTTCTTCCATTGGATTACGCACATTCTCACCCAACCGTGGCAACAGTTTATCTAAGATTCCTGCAGCAAAAGTAACGTTGAACAGAAGAACACAAAAACTCAGTTTGAATTCTCTTGCAAAAGCCATGATGTTCTTTCGTGCCGCTGCTGTGTACTACTTGTTTGTTGTTCAGGTTGTGTTCCAGGTTTTATAGTTGCCATCACGTGGATCTCATTACTTGTGCATTCACTTGCGCAATACAAACCCGGATCCATATTTTAATACCAAACCCGGATTCAAATGTTTAATACATTTGTTCCACACGTCAGCCTAACTGCTTTCCAGGATGTTTTCCTCAGTTGTGGGATTTTGTTTTCTGAGTTTACAAGCAACTTGTGTAACCCAAGTTTCACGTTTGTTATTTTAAACTGCTGCCACTGGGTATCTGTTTTCCATAACAGCTGTGATAGCTTTGAAATGAGCTCAAGTAGTCAATTAGATTTAAACTGACCATAAACCCCCTTCTCTCACAAAAACAACCTAGGTAAACCACTTGACAAGATTGCGAAATTTTCTGAAATTGTTCTTCTGGCAATTTGGAAATGTTCTCAGAGCTTTGGAAAATTTGCCATTTCACTACAGGTTGAGCTCAGGCTCTGAAAGTTAGCTTGTCTCTGTATGTTATTTTGTGCATGGTCTTGGATGAAAACAAACTGTCAGTTCTGTATAAACTCATAAATCATTTTTCATCTCTGGAAGAACTGTCAAATGGTCCCAAAGTTTGCTTCTTGGATGGAATGAGAGTTTATAACCACTTCAGTATAGTATTAATGTGTGGTGGGATTTTCTCTTAGAGATATTGATGTAGCGTGGAACATCTAAACAGTCTAAATTGCATTATTGAAAGTGGTTGTCTGCCACTGGAACAGAATTCACCCTGCTTACCCTAAAGTATTTTTAGGTTTTCTTCGTAAAGATCTTTAATTTCTGTTGATATCATAGCATTTTCTTTTGGTTTTAAATTTCAAAAAACGATCCGTCAAGTGCTCGCCACTTCCTCGATTTTTCTCCCACAAGGCAATTTGTTATGGAGAGACATAGCACATTTCTCTTGTATGGAAAATGTGTACTTTGACCTCATATAAATGAAATCTTTCCCCAATGGCATCTTTTATAATTTAGTTCTCTGTGTTTGTGAAAAACTTCTGTTAGTGTTGTTGTCTAATGGTTTTAGTAATAGATCAATAGAGGGTGCCTCTGGACTTTTAGCTGCGTGTTGTTGTCACTCTCATTGGTAATGGTCTGATACAACGCGCCCGCATTTTGAGATCCAGTTGTCTCCTCTGAATAATGACCATCAAACTGGTCTTCAAAATAGGGACACAGTTATGTTGAGAGTGATTTTCTAATGTTTACCTTGATGATTTATTAAGTGTTCATGTGGCATTTTTGCTATGACTATCGTCAGTTGTCTTTCAACTATTGAAATAAAGATTTGTGAATGAATGAAATATGAGCAAATAAGTATGTATGCATGCCCGCTTCTCAGTCTGCATCTTTCATCTCACCATGAATGGTGAAGGGGTCAATACATTGTTGTTTTTTTTTGCAATTTACACTAACTTTTTAATTGTTAAGACACCACATCTCTATATATTTGTAATTAAATTGTAATAAGAGCAGAAATTCTGTCACCCATTTTTGCTGTTTTCGAGTCTGTTTTTTGACGCCCACTCCTCTATCAATCAAACTGCTCTAACATGATTGTGAAAATTGGCATGTACATGTTCTTACTATGAAGAGGACTGTTGACGAGGATTTTCCGACAACTTCAACTTCTTTGTTGCCTCTCCTAGTGGCAGTTTTGTTTTTTTTGCTCCTATGGCTTTGTCTCCTAAACTGTTTTGCAGCATCTTTGCTAAATTTAGTAAGCGCATTTATTTGATGTTGGCAATGGATGACGACGACTTTCGGACAGATCTGACAACTGGTGTGTCACCTATTGACAATTTTATTTTTTTTATGTTTTCCTCTGTGTCTTCAAAGGTCCTCAACGTATTTTCATAAAATTTGGCGTACAGGCTTCTGTTAGTGAAGTGACGCTATCTTTCCATTTTTAGATGGATTCTACCTAGTTTGCGCCACCTAGTGGCCATTTTTACTGTTTTGGAATCTGTTTTTTGGTGTCCACCCCTCTATCAACCAAACCGCTTTCAGGATAATTGTGAAAATTGGCGTGTATGTTTTTACTATGAAGTGGACGGCTGATGAGGATTTTCCGATGACTTAAACTACTGTGGTGCCTCCTAGTGGCAGTTTCTTTTTTGCGCCCATAGCTGTTTCTCCTAAACCGTTTGTAGGATCTTTACTAAATTTAAGAAGTGTGTTTATGTGATGTTGACAACGATCGACAATGATTTTGGGATGGATCTGACTACTGGTATGCCCCTTGGTGGCAATTTTAGTTTTACGTTTACCTCTGTATCTTCAAAGGTCCTCAACAGATTTTCATAAAAGTTTGAATATGGGTATCTATTCGTGAGATGACGCTATCCTCCCATTTTTGGATGGAATCCAGGTACTTTGCGCCATCTAGTGGCCATTTTCAAGTCTGTTTTTTTGACGTCTACCTCTCTGTCAACCAAATCATTCTAAGGATGATTTTCAAAATTGGCGTATATGTTCTCAGTGTGAAGAGGATCATTGATGATGATGATTTTGACACCTCTGGTGCCTCCTAGTGGTAGTTTTTTGTTTTGCGCCCATAGCTGTATCTCCTAAACCCACTGGAGGATCTTTATTAAATTTAGTAAGTGTATTTATATGAAGCAAACAACAGACAATGACAACTTTCAGGCAGATCCAATGAACACTGTGCCCTCTAGTGGCAATGACATGTTCCCATTTTCGGACGGATTGTATGTTTTTGCGCCATCTAGTGTCCATTTTATGACACAAATAAGCAACCCTAAAGGCACACCATTTGTGATGCATTCGTGGGTGCATTTCAACGCTAGGCATTGCTCTTGTTATTTCATTGAATTTCTCAAAAAAAATTATAACTTGTTAGGAAATTAATCGCTTTTTGCATGTTTTGTACTGAACAGCTGTTACCAAATATCACTTAGAACATTTTGAGCTTTGTAGGGATGTAATAAACCTTCTGAAAAGTGCCAAAGTTAGAAATGATTTTTTCCCAAATTGAATCCATTGCCTTAATGCCTTAATGCTTTTATTTACCGGTAAATGAAAGTTGAAGGTAAAACGAAGTGATCATCGAATTGGCAGCTATCATAATGATTTCTGATTCTTTGTATTATTAACTGAACAGGAACTTATGCCAATTTCTAGAATTTCAAGTGCCTGAATATTCAATCCAGACTAATAGTTATCGTGTATTATGAGTTTTATAAAAAATTTTAGTAAATGAGGTGGTTTTAGTTTGCACTCTTTTGCCAAATATGATGCCATAAGTTGGCACTTCGTTTTGTACAGATTGTTGTCGGTATTGAGTGGAAGTATTAGTCTCATGCCTGGCATTTGCTTGTCACAACACCGCGTGACCTGTAATGGTGTGACCATTCACCTATTTCACGAAAGCGCCATCTTCCCGCGCCATCTTTAAATACTGATCGAAAATGAGGCACACTGATAAAACCTCGTGAGCGGTCATCAGTTGGCCTTGATGGTGTACTGTGCAGTGCCTGAACGTACCAATTCCAACTCGTCGGTATCCTTCCCAGGGATATACTTAGCCACTCGCCCAGTCGCCAATGCGAGTAAAAATGGTGCTGGGCGAGTAGAAGTTGACTTGCCGGTCGCCCAGGTGGCGAGCGAATTTCAAAGCGCAAAAGCACTATATATCGTTGCCCAGATGAATATGAATAATTTTCCTCCTCCTTGTGCTGTTTTTATCATGAATTTAAGGTTCAGTTTGGTCATCGTGTCGATGCTCCGGCAGTAAAAAACATCGGCGCAGTGCGACCCTACCGATTCAGTACATGTCACCCGTTACGTGATTCGTCAAAAAAATCACAGTGTTTGATCGTGCACAAAGAATTTGTGGACTAGTCCGAAACGAAGAAAAGGGGAGAAAGGTGGAAGACCGGTCCATGTGCTCATAGCAAATGAAATATCATATTTCTTGGAACTGATTCCTTTTTGTAATGTACAATGTCATTTTAGCCAAAATTATTTTGATAACATAAGCGCCCATGCCCCTATAAGCGTCCCCACTCATTTCCAGACTTCGCTAAAATAAGCGCCCAGTCCGTGAATGTGTAATAAGTGCGAAAAATTTCTTATCTCACAGTTCTAAAATTCTCCAGTAATGTATTCAATTTATCAATAATATCCGACAGTCCTGAAAAATCATTGTGCGCGGAATTTCTAGTAGACCACGAGCCTCGCCCCTATGTTGGTATTTAGCCGTGACTGTACACTTAAAACCGTTCCGCAGTGCTTCAAAAAAAAACGCAAAAGATTTGCTGATCTTGCGAGGAAAGTGTCACACTATATGGTCTGGCCCTTCGAACAGACGCAGCGTACTGGTCAACGGGATTGGTATTGTATCTTTCCCGTACAGATTTTCTCCCACAACAGGAATCCCAGATTGCTTTGTACACGTAAAATTATAAAAACCGCGTGGGAAACTTGGCCAAGAAGCGCGCGCTAGGGCCTACATGAGATAAATATAACTACATATACAGCTCATTGGGCCTGCTACTCTGGCAAATGAACAGTGATGACACGTACGCACTCGCTCACTCGGTGCACACCTGTTGACTCACTTCAATACAAACGTCACGTGACAACAACTAAGTGTTCGTCCAGATTTTTCTTGTTGCGGGGTGCGATCTAGTGCAGATTTTGACTTAATCAGCGGTTAATCCCGACTCCGAGTCCACAGGAACTTAAGAATTTTAAGAAATGCTATTTGGAAAACTTAAGGAGGATTTGAGGTAATTTGAGTCGAAACTATTTTTACTCAAGAATTCAAGTTGTCCTATCGACGATCGCGAAGCAGCGACGCATCAGTCGGCAAGTTTTCGCCCTGGGATTTCAGCACATTTTTTTTAAAAAGATTAACAACAGAGTTTGATAGCAATGCACCACAGTTTTGTAGAAACTCTGTCATAGGTTACACATACGTCACAGCGGAGACCGGGTTTTAACCGCTGTAAGCTACAAAAAGCGTCCCCCTGGACGCTAATTGTTAGGGCAAATAGGGTAGCCCTAATAGATGGTGACATCAGTGCACGAAACGATGATTTTTATTTAAACTATTAGCAAGTTTGTGGTGACTGGCGCCAACGGCCGGGTGACTGAACTTCGGGGCGAGTAGATTTTCTGGCTCCGGCACTCGCCCAGCTGGAGAGCAGGATTTTTCAAGACTAAAAGCCTGGGTAAATCCCTGACTTCCACTTTTCCAAAAAAAGGGAAAACTACGCAGGAATGGCTGAAGAGGGTAAAAGTTTAGTTGCCGTGCGTATTGGTATGTTTTTGGAGATCGATTCAACATCAGACAACTTGATTTTTGGTAACGTTGATAAGTCTTTTGACCACACCACCTTGCAGGACGATGCCATGTTTGTCAAGGCGCCTCGTTTTCGATCAACACGACAGCAGCGCCCCGCGTTCGTGAAATAGGTGAATAAGAGGGAGTGTGGGAGTCTTAGAATTGTTGCTTCCTTTTATGTCAACACACTGATGCATATTGGAAGACACATTTTCAATTGGAGTGGTGAACTTGATGACATCTGGTGTTTGATATAGGCAATATAAGGGCCAGTATTTATATAATAATAACTATATATTTTACACAATCAGACTAGCTCTCAGCAGTGACATCAATATCTTTGGTCCTTTGTGTTAAGTTTCCTTCTCGTTCTGACAATTGAAAGCTACTGAGCATGTGTCCACTAGACTGTATAGGGCTTCCTCTTATCAAAAACCTTTCCGAAAATTAGAGGTCATATTCACAGATAAAACCGAAAAGTTGATTGTCGGACACATCAGCCCAGTGAGGCCAGCTTCTCGAGGTATAAGCTATGTAATCTTCTCTGTTCCGCGGTTTGGTTTCTCCCTCGTCCGTTGCCCAGTTGGTGTAGCCCAATGGTCGGTTAGTCGTCTCCCACACCCAATGTCCCTCGCGCCGTCGATCAGTTCCACCCGTGAGATATTGACCTGGCCGAACCGGTGATTCTGCAAACAGACATAATAAACTGCAATTTGATACCTTTTAAGTTAGTTAAGGGCTCAGTTTGGCAACCTGGAGCTCGGCACGCAATGCGACTTCAGAGTGTGTTTGGTGACTTGGTCAAATCCCAAATCGCCATGAAGATAAAGATGAGATTCTACCGCATGTTTTTAGAATATTTTGTAGAACTCTAAAAAATGAAGGAATTTGCCTAACTTATGAGCATGATATCTCAGAAGTGACCATGCAAAACTTTCACAAACTATGCTCTATACACTGTTCTGCTAGTGTGTGTTGCACTTTTGAACGAGGGGCCATAAAAATCTTGGACTTTTTACAGATTTTCATGGCAAAGTCTAAATTTGCAAATCAAAACAAAATGATATAATGTTTTTGAGATCTCTTCTTGAACACTAACATCAACAAAAATTTGGTGATGTTATTGATAATCGTTGTTTTGTTATCAAATACGTTAACTTTCTTTTTCATTAGCTTTTGCTAAAAATATGTCTTTGTATGACCTAATTAATGATACATTTATGTTATAAAGTCGAAATCTAATTTTATAGGCTGGGCCCCTTTGTACTTTCAGAAAGTAATAATTTTACTTTTGTAGAGATTTGGCTTAATACACGGACTTGGCAACAAAGTTCTATATAACCTTAAACTCATGTTAGTAATAGAACGTAAATGAGGTTGCAAACATTTAAGTCATGCCAACACGCCATCTGTTGGCCACATCACATGACCTAATGAATATAAGTCTGAAAATGAGGATAATTCTGTGAATATCATTTTAATGTTACTACTTACTCCTCATCAGTGCAGATAGCTGCATTATCAGGAAATGATCCTCAGCGTAACTGTCCACCTCCGCTAAGTAAGAAGACATCTGCTTACAGCTTCTCCTGGCTTTTGTGCGGTTGACAGGTACGCTGCCAAAGAAGTAGCAACTGGTGTTGAATTTCTTGAAACCGTCCGCACATTTTCTTTCTTGCTGAGGGTTGAGACCTGGCGTTTGAGTAATATCGGTAAAAATCTTACAATGGTCCCAATCTTAATTATTAATATTATTATTAATAATCATTGAGATCTTTTACGGTTAAGTTTACTCAAATTTAAGATAACGGCCAAACTTATCGTTTTTTTATTTTTCAAATACTGTATTATTTGTCAAAAATGCTCAAAATTTCTCCCTGTGTTCATCCATGACATTAGCAAATGTTTTCTAATAATGAAATAAATTTGTTTTCTTTTTACTATTCTTGAAAATTTTGATAAAATAAAACTTTGCTGTTCCGGTATCTTATGTTCTAATTTGAAGGAACTACCATATTTCTAATGGCTTGGGATTATAAATTTTACAATTTTACTTCTCTGTACAGAACTTGATTATGGAATGCAGTTGGAAGATAAGCTTTCTCATTACATAATGTTACTGGAGGGCAGTTTTGCTGCTTACATTGTTTATGAAGCACTCACATAATTGCAGCTGCCACTGGATGTATGGTAAAGTTCTTCAATTTAGGATGGCCTGTAAAATTTGGGACAAAGATATTCCAGTAGAAATTGAATGTTCTTGATTTTGAAAATTAGTGTTCAACATAATTCTCGAATTTCAAACACAGCATTCTGTATGAATTGAGTCTGAAAATAGACCTGGGCAGTTGAACTTTGCTATGTTCTTCTTGTGTCTGAATTTGGATTTGAGCAAAGCAATTATTTTTCGCTGTCCCAAATTGGAGAATTTTTACTGTAGTTTAGTATCAATTAGTATGGAGACTTGAGAACAACCCATGGCTGTTGTCAGCAAATTTCACGATCGGCATGCAGTGCAAACTGTGCTACTCTGTGGCTTACTATATTCAGTTATTACCGTGGTGATTTATCACTGAAAGTCTCTAAAACGCAGCAATTCTTTTTAGAATTTATTTTGAAATTTTGATCAAAATTGAACCCCAGGACTGCAGTAGTCCTAGAAAAAAATACTGGGCAAGGCCTAGACCTAAAGGTAAAGGAAAGCTTTTCTAAATACTGTTTTGTATCAATTAAATATTATGGTAAATTTACGTAAACCTATGCCATTCTCTGACAGAAGTGATCCATGACTTGGAAAGGTTTGGAAACGGTGTCCCACTGTCATGCCCCCCTCCCCCCCACCATCCATGCCTCGTCTTGGGTTAGTCAACATCTCTACACTGTGTCTTACCTTGTACTTTACGCAGCATGCCAGTCAGCTGCTGCATAAAATTGTTCAGTGCTGCCATCTGATGCTGCATTTTTGTCGCCAAGCCTTCCATTCCCGTCGGTGATACCGTCTGTGTGCTGTTGACTTGGGGCCACACATTTGTGACATTCTGCAATCCTTGAGTGATCCCATCCAACGGGTTCTGCAAGTGCTCGTTAAATTGTTGCCAAAAATCATCAATGATTCCTGCAGAAAGAGTAATGTTGATCAGAAGAAAACAAAAACACAGTTTGAATTTTGATACTCTTGCAACCGCCATGATGTTCTTGTCCCACTTGGTCTGTGTGTGTGTATGTGTGTGTGTTTGTTGACTTCAACTTCCAAGCTGTTGTAGTTGGTTGTGCTTCCCGTTATTTATCCAGTCAGTTACTAAGCTGTTGTAGTTGGTTGTGCTTCCCAGTTCAATTTATCCAGTCAGTTACGCAAGACCAAAACCCGGGATCTAGCTGCTTATCTCACTGTTTAGATCTGTCAACATAAGTGTCTTCCGGCCAATCCAAGTGTCTTCCAGGATATGTCACTGAACCCTCGATCATTACGCAACTGGATCATACTTGACCGTGAGAATGGTGTAAGAAGGAAACTAAATTTTTTGACACACTCTATGCACTTAAAATAAAACAGAAAATCATTTTGTTCTGTAGTGTTTTCGTTCGTTGGGCCATGAGAAGCATACAGTTGTACGCATTTTAGCACACAAAGTGACACCAGTTGCTGATCAAGTAGTAGGTATACCATTATGAAAAGAACTAGATATCCAGAAATGTACCAGTTGGAGCCCCCAACTATTCATAGCAAATGAAGACACCCACATGTTTGTAAATTGCAGAACCCAATAGGGTCAACAACTAACGGACCATCAGTTACACTGTGGTCATGTAACACTTAACCACAGTTATTACAAAATTCTGTGATCTTTTTATCATATTTTTACTGTAGCAGGATCTTAAGGACCTCTGTTATTCATAAGTGGTTGATTTACATTAAAGCTTATATCAAGTAGTCATGTTTTTCATAGTGTCTTTATTGAAAAACGATAAACCAGACCCTATTCTTCAACACCCATTCCCATGTTTGTGACTTGCACAGCGTATTTTTGCATATTTGTTGCACTATAGGCCAATAGCTTTGAAGTATATACACTATATATACTTTGAAAATACACCATGCAAGTCTCAAACATGACGTTGGGTGTTCGAGGATAGGGTCTGGGTTAGAGGTTGTGTTTTATTTGTATTATAAGTTTAGGGATTAGTGTTTTGGAAATGGAAGGGAGGGGTGATTTATTATTTGGGTAGTCTGGCAAGGTACACATCATTTGTTACTGTGTGGCTGCTTCTGGGTGAGAAATATACTTCATACTGAGACAATCTTCATAAAAAATTGAAGATTTTCTGAACCTTGGTTAAGAGATCCAGCAGATGAAAATTGTCTGCAAAGTCTGCAAAAAATACGGTAACCTCAGTATATGCCATAGATTATACGGAAAAATTTAAGTCAAATGCTGCAGTCTGCTTAATTGAGTAAGTGACATCGCATCAGTCTCTCACGGACTTCAGGTTGGCTAATGGTGTTGTTATCGAACTGGCCAATAGTATGCATTTTAACCAGACGACGCGGCAACATCCCTAACTCAAGTAAGCAGATTCCAGTATTTGACTTAATTTTTTCTGTTTGTATTTTGTTTCGTCAACTGCATATCTCAAACCTTTCATGCCATAGATTATGTTTTTCAAAACAAGAAATGCACAATTTATGAGATATACTAAGGTATTGGTTTGCAAAATGTTTGGGTAAATTTCTCTTTTGCAAGATCTCTTCGACAATGAATCGAAAACCCGAAGTGCGTAAAACCCTGTATTCATATCATTTTACTGTATAACGGTGATAAAATACAAATCATATGAGTTTTAGCAAGTTTTTTGGTGATATTTATTACCTTCGACTTCGTCTGCAGTGAAATTTTTCCAATATAGGTTGCAGTGAGGCGGAAAAGTATAAATTATTTTAATCATTCCCCAAAGTTTTTCTGAAAAAGATATATAACATCCAAATGTAACGCTTTACCAGTCTCAGCTACACCATCAAAATAATTGGAAGACAATGTGAGCATTCATAACAATGCTTGAAGCCATTGAAAATTGAGAAAAAGCAATTTTGGCAATTATTTTTTCGGAAATTAATGATTTTATGGTAATTCAATTTGTAAACCGCTCCCGGTGATTACATAGGGTGCGTCTTCAAGGTGACCTTCAGGATTGTACTGACATATCATTAGAACAGGCAAAGTATTTAGGTGTGACACTTATTAGAACAAACTAATGTGATATATTTCCGTTTTATACTGGGCTGGTAGTGAAGTAATATATATGTGTTGTATGGAAACCAGCTGAATGTTTGCTAGTTAATTCACTGAACTGTTAATGTTAAATGTGATTTACATACTGAAGTAACTGTTTCACATTTTAGTGATGTATTAACAAGTAACAATGGTACCACTCCTATGACCTACTACATTATATAAAGTTTCTGTACTTCACAATTCATATTGGAGCTTGTCAGAATTCAGAAAAAAGGCGAGGTACAGTTCACTCAAAAGAACTCTGTTGAAATGATCTGGAATTCCCAGCCGTCACGTCTGAACAGAACTCTAGTTCGTGGTCAGAGTAGTCTTCCGTCATGACTTGGAATTAAGGGGAGCCCAAGTTGAAAACTTGTGAGATGGCTTAGCCATTCATCTGTAATTAGAATTTGCCTCCATGATAGTCATACTGGTCATTTTTGTTCTTAAAAAAATAGGGTAAAATCTACAATTTAGGACACAATATAGCGAACAACTGAAATTTTGTTTCACATTTTCCATGCTACAAATGGTTGCGATAAATTCAATGCATTTTGATGTTGAAGTTTTGTACCTCAACTACTGTTGGATAAAGTTTTGAAAAATTGTTAGCTTACACCATGATGTTAGAAGCCCTCGAAAAATCAAGAAAGGGCTTTTTGTGCAGTTGTTTGTTTCTGTAATTGGTCACATTTTACCATAACCATCGTAATGGGGAAACGGCATTTTGTCTGTTTACCTTTATCAGGTTCTGTGTGGTGCTTAGTCAGTACTAAGGGTGCCATGATTAAGCAAATTGTTATCAAATCCCAACAGTTGCAAGAACAACCGATTTTGATATGGATGTCCCAATATCCATTTCGATTTCATTCTTAGTTTCAATTTTCACCGGTAGATGTCTTTCAAAGTCACAGCTTATTTGTTTCTCTTGAGATATTGAATAAATTAAGAGCTCGGGATCGTTCACTCGTCGGAATCTTGTCGTATTTAATACTTATCCACTTCCACAACAGGGAATATTGAGAGTGCTCAACGAGCGCAGTTGTCACTAGAAAATGTCTGAGGAAAAACTTAAAGTGAAAAAAATGAAAGTTTTTCACTCTTTGGAAATTGTTTTTCATGCTGAAATTTCTAAAATTAGTATGAGTGGCAAGTTTACTTATATTTGAGAAAATTGAAAATAAGCAAATCAAATTCTTCGTTAAACAACTGGATTGAACTTGAACAGGAATTCCTACAAATGTGAGTTGTCTTAATCCTGTGCAAATGAAGGTGATATTCAAGTGCAGGTGATATTCAAATGAAGGTGATATCCAAATGAAGGTGATATTCAAATGAAGGTGATATTCAAATGAA